>JADGIL010022592.1:5562-44147 GCA_020352625.1 Cactoblastis cactorum | reverse complement strand
CATTTCAATTTCATTCGCAAATATGAAAATATTAAAAAACGTATAACATAAATCAACAAAAACTTTTATGTTATGTTACTTGCTGCTACGGAACCCTTAATGGGCGAGTCCGACTCGCACTTGGCCGCTTTTTTTTCTTTTTGTTTTATGGCAGATGGAGGCAAACGAACAGGCGGGTCACGTGATGTTAAAGAATAACCGCCGCCCATAGACACCTGCAACACCCGGGGGTCACAGGAGCGTTTTATTATTTTTCAGTTTTATGTATGGACTAGCGACCGACCCTAGATTTGCACGGGTTTAAAAGCCTTCCTTCTGAATCACTCCATTTATTAAAAAAAAACCGCATCAAAATCGTAGTTCTAAAGATCTAAGCATACATAAGGACAGACAGCGGAAAGCGACTTAGTTTTAAATATACTACTTTTTTTTACTACTTTTGGGCGGCGATGATTACTTAACATCACGTGACCCGTTTGCCTCCCTCTGCCATAAAAAAAATGCTATGTAGTTTGGCTTATTAATATACTTTAATTCTAATTCAGTCATACATATGCATCTATGTACATATGTATCTACATCTAATAGCCTACAGTTTCTAGTTAAAGGTATGTCAATAAAGAGATTAATGGATTCCTGAAAGATAAATAGGACATAAAACTGAGTAGAATTCTCAGTCACTTGGAAATGAACGATAAACTATCTCCACACGACACTTCAGAGTTTCGCTTTCAATGCGATTGTGAATGTCTAACCCGTACCCCGCACCCGTACGTAAGTATTGTTATGTAGTAAGCACCTTCAACTCAACTTTGACAAATTCACTTTGTACGGATATGAACGCAGATAGTATGAAATTTTTCTTTACCAAGTAGATAACATTTTAGTTAGACTATATATGTATGTATAGTGCTTATTTCAGAGACGAGACATTTTTATTGACTACTTTTTCAACAATACTATATTTTAATAACAAATACATATAAATAGACTCAAACCTTTGAAAGTATCTGAAGTGATTTTTCACTGAAATGACTAAAATTAGGAGTATATATTTTTTTGTTGTTTTGATACACGAGGTACGCAAAGAACGCCAAAGGCATAAGCTACGCATCTAACAAAAGTTTGAACCCAAAAGTATAACGTGAAAGGTTATCTTTCAAAGATTGAACGAACATTAAACCCATTTTATATTTTTACACACGAGTTCCTTATTGTTTAAGCAACAGGAATAATGTTCGTGGTGAAATATGATTTATTTTTAGGAAGTATATTCTTGTATACATTTGTTCATAAAGAAAAAGATAATTAATTTTCTAGCTGAATATATCAGAGATTTGGCTTCACCGACAGTTTTACAATGAGTTTTGTAAGAAGAACAAAAAACATATAGACCAATAATCAAAACTGCAGTAATGATTTTAAAAAATGACTTTCCCATTACTGTTATTCTGTAAATCAAATTGCAAATATATAATAGACAACAGTTTCACGTTTTAATTCTTTAGGAAGTAGACAGAGTCAAGCGTTGTCAAAATTAATAAAGAAATAGTGCCAATCTTCAGATAAAATTTAACCGTGTGGTATGCATGCAGAAATGAACTTGATACCTCGTTTGCCAACATTCTGCAGGAACAGCCTGTTGGCGACGGCCTGCCGCTGGCTGGCCTCCCTCATCTGCTTGCGGGCCACCTCCAACAGAAGCCTCTGCCGCAGCACCTCCATGGGGTTGTTGATAGAAAGGGACGGCATCTTGCGTTTCGCTCGTGCGTGCCCTTCGCTCAGTTCGCCCAGTCTCTGTACGTTAAATTTAAATGATTTATTTAATAGGAACATCATTAAAGTAAATTATATGCTTTATTTAATTGAGACCAGGTTAGTCTATGAGATGTGTAATATGTGTGGTAGTGTTATAAGTAGATATAATGTACATACATACATATATAACATTGATAAAGGTTATCTGCTAGACAAATTAATAAGTCTCGAAATTAATAATTACTATTAATTGATAACATATATTGTAACCCAGCTACTTACAAGAGGAGCCGATGCTCCTCGCACAAATACATATGCTTAAAAGGCTAACTATTTCTCAGTTAACCTTTTTTTTAGGTACCTAATATTAGTTAATAAACTTCGTTATGGTTGTCAAATTTAACATAACACACCACGTTTTTTTGATATTGGGCAAATAATAATGCACTTATAATTGGGTCATAATAGTCAGGAAAGTAGTATTATACAAAATTAAATAACACACTCATAATAAAAATGAAATTATCGTATAGCAAAAATTCGTTTGTTAAGTATAACGATTTAATTCCATTGCAATTGCAATATTATTACATTTTTATAACAATTCATTTTTTATACTTAGCTATTTTCAGACACCATGTCTAGCATTTGCAGATAGTTTTACTAAAATATATTTATATATTTTTATTAATTCATTTAAATCGTAAAAAAAAAAAAATTGTGAAAATATTTTCTTATTATATTCAACACAAATTTTCATTTCCAGTAGGTACCTATAAAACCATAAGTACAAATGGTATTTTTCCTAAATTATAAATTAATTCCGACATTCGACACTGTTTATATTATACAGTTGATCGGTTCCAACTTTCCAGCCAAATAAAATACATCATGTTGTACATAATGTTATGTTATCATTACTTTTAGCTGTCATCCCGCTTAATTTTTTTCACTTTAAGTATTACATTATACTGTTTATAAATTCACCCCGCTGAAATTTTCTTTGTTTGCTAACAACGGGAACACATTCAGTTCTATATTTAAAAGTCGTACCGTTCTTTTTTGCAGGAAGCAATTATCATTTATGCGTATTTTTCTCGGGAACAGTTTATTCCATTCACCGTGAGAAAAGTAAAATTACCTATAAACAAAAATCGTCATACAACAATACATTCTTCAAGTATTAGCGTCACTCTTCATCCTCTCAATAACGTAATGTAACATAATAAAAATACGCAGTAAAAATATTTGCACTTTCCGAAAATAACCTCTCCCAATAAAACCTTTATGAAATTACCCTTCCTCCTACATTTGCTTACAATATAACACTCATTGAGTCAGCTAATTAAAATCTTTGTAATTGATATAGCTAATTAAAGGTGAACTGCGAAGTTGGAGATACATTTGTCAAATATCTAAGTATAGGGATCGCGTTTCCAACCCAGTCTCTTCATTAAACGGCTGCCTGCATATTGGATTTTAACTTCATTATGCACTGGAGACCCATTGCAGTGAGAATTGGAGGTTCACTCTCATTACTGAGACTAAAACATTAAGTATTCGTATACTTTTATATTTTTAATAAAAGATTAAAAATAAACAAGTATATGAGCGTATATGCAGTCCAGTTATATATTAAATTAATTTAAAAGAGTCTTGATTGACGTCATACATATACATTACGAATCCCACGCATTATTTGATGCAAGGCTACTTTAAGAATGGGCATGTAATAACAAATTGCCTGATTACAGGGGAGAACAACTTGCGCACATAGGTATCTTATTTTAAAAATGTGTCACTTGATTGTATTTGGGTCATCATATTATTACAATATCTTTCTCTTAGTTTTCTAAGTAAATATATTGTAACTTTATCTATGATTTAGGGTGGTTACCCTGTCCATTGTAAATCAATCGAGCTTCTGGAAAAGGCCAATCCTTTTTTAAAGTTTTATCACGTTAAGGTAGATAAGCGCTAGGGTATTTTTATTCTCCATTTTAAGAATATATTTTTCTCTTTTTCTCTTATTCAAAAATCTAATATGTAAGAACTATTATTGAATAGCGTTTATTGCATTTCTCATTGCGGTTTTTGACTAAAAGATTTGTCTTTAATTTTAGACCTTTGTTCAAATCTAAATTATCCATGTTTGAAATGATCAATTTTTGTGGTATATATATGAAACGTGTTTTTCTTCTTTCTTACCAGACGTATAACACAAAACGTGTTAGTATTTGCAAAGTATATATTTATAAACAAACTAACAATAGTCTAGTAATATCGCTATTACAATCCAAAACAATGTAAATTGTTTCGAGATTCAATACATCGAGTAAATTGTTTCGAAATAGTATAGTAACATAATAAATGAAATTGTCAATTATACAAGCGTTTCATCGTTAGTATAGTTTATTTACTGAGCAACCAAATATATTAATAAATACTAAAATTCATAACAGACAATAAAATATCTAAATATTTAGACTCAATATAAAAGAAAAGCCAATTTCTTACATTAATAAACATTTAATACAATTAGCTATCTACAAGTTAATGAAATGTTCTTCTGAAGAATATATCTATGGTTATTGCACAGGTCTTCATGAATAAATTGGCTGGGGAGCATCGGATATTGGTGCAATTGCTACCGCAGATCTAGTCCTGTTCCCGGATCGACCACCGGGCACCTGGAAAATGAAAGAGCAATATTATCGCCAATCGTCCAATCTAACGATTTAATATCATAGAAATATCTTACTAGCAAGTTCATTAGACAGAACTTTAATTTTATTTACATATCAATATCTCGAGTTCTAAACAATATACAAGAAAAACCTGTGCCATATTGTAAGTTATAATTTCTACGAAAACAGTATCTTTCACATGCAGACAAAAAAAAATTAAATCCTTTTTGGCTTTAATTGGCCCTATATTGTGACGCCGCATATTCTTTTCTCTTTATACTTAGGTATATTCTATGTGCAACCATAGTCCAGTTATAATTTTATAATATGCACTAGACAAAATACATAACATTAATATTTTAAGAAGTGAAGATTTTCTTTACTGGATAACGGCATAAAAGTATTTTATACTTTTATTTTATTATTGGCAGACAGACACGTATATACCTACATATATATAGGTGCATATATATGTTACCGAACTAAGTGCACACGCAGACTCTTTAAACTTGAGCTTTGGAAGATACACTTATGTACATCAATATAATTTATAAGTACTTAAAGTAATTGAACAGAGCAGTATCTACAATACCTCTACCCTAAAATCATTTAAGTAATTAGTCACGTGATAGTTTCATTAGCTTCAGCTGCTTTAAGATGTGACGTCGATAGAAGATTCCTTTAAATCATAAAACATTTATTTAAGTTGTTGTTTTTTTTTGTTAAATGATTTTCATTCTGATCTGGTAAGGAAAAGAACTAGAATGTTCTAGTTACTTCTCTTCCCTCGTAAATCGTGAAAGTCAATCAAAGGGATAGTAATAAAACAGGAGGTTCTTCTTGATGAGCTATATCAACCAGTTACCATAATTAAAATTCTATTCCATTAAAAGCCCACCATTAATCTAAGCGTAAACTTCAAGCCTTACGTCTCTTGGTTCTGTCTACCCCGTAAGCATCAAAGACGTGATACTATATCTGAAATGATATACAATGTGTAATAATCTATCTACCTATATAAACTATCTATAGTATTTAAATAGCTACTACTCAATTTGCGTTAGATATGAGTATCGTTATAATGATACTCATAATGCCTTTGAATTGTGCACTTCATAATCGACACAAAGAGATAAGGCATCCAATTATATTTAACATTGTGCGTGAAAATCGAAAATATATATTTTTTCTAGCTGGACGATAACGTTTTCATATTTACACGTGTAGCTTATGGGACATATTGCTACTAATAAAGCAATCGGTATATGGCGTGGGAATTACGGGATAAAACTTAGCATAAGTTATTGCTGCGTCAAGTAAACTAACGATAAAAGAATCATTAAATACAATGATTAGATAAAAAGCAACCTGTGCTTTTTATCTAATCATACTTTTACTATCTTGAACATAGAAGTATAGAATAGTATAGAAAGAAATTGGTACCTCGTTTGCCGATGTCGTCCAAGAAGTGCCTGTTAAGCTCTGCCTGGTGCATATGTATCTTCCTCTGTTTCTCCTGGTTGATCTTCTCCCTCAGCACGGCCATCGGCAGGTCGATGGAGAGGGACGGCATTCTCCTCTTGTAACGATCTCCTTCCACCTTGCGCGCGAGTAGCCAATCATTACACTTTCCATTTTTGAATTTTGCGAACGCGTTTCTAATACTTTACTTAGTACTTAGTAAACTATGAACATTTTTGAATACTTATATGAATTATTAATTTTAGTAATGCTATTAGTTTATCGGTTTGTTCAATTATGAAATTATTTGAATGTGAGTCTAATAATTTTGCGTAATTTATTTAACATTTCAATAAAATGAATACTCTGTTGAGTAATATAATATGTATTATTGAAACTATGTATTGTATTGAAACTATGCTTGGTATTCAACTTTAAACGAATTAGTCGATATACAACTACGAAAGTTCCTACTTTTTTAATAGTTATAAAAATTTCCTAGTTGTTAGGTATCTGAATTATGTATGCTCAAAAACAATAGTCACAATCTATACAATAACACATAAACTTTGATTGCTGGAATACGTTTGGTTAATTTAAAATTAAAAAAACGTATTTCAGGTAATATTAGGTATTAGTCATAGTGCAAAACTTCAAAGAAAATTCATTACATCTTCACAGAAATTAGTACCTATATTAGACAGTAATACTTACTTATATATATCATAATATACATTAAACAATCATTCAAATTAACGTAAGTTAAAAAATGCGTAGTAATAAGTATATCATTTCAAAATAACAGGTTAAAGTTAGTAACAAAGATCGATATTAACACCATTTATTTATGTTCCATAATATATCTTTACAGTAAGTGCACATAATTCTGAATAAATGAGGTCCAAATATTAGGTAAATATTGTGATATTTCTTCAACTAGAAACCATAAGGACCGATCAGTTATCCAGGGAGAGTGATGCCCTTTCGCTGGTATCTATAAAACAAGAAGGACAATAGTTATGCATGCAATCTACTGCACATTGCACATGCGTCTTCGTAGCCATATCTATATTGTACGAAATATATTATATATTTGCTAAATATTTTTTATCTTTTATGATTTTCTACATGCATAGTGGTTATAGGCATGTTTTACATACATGCAAATAAATCAGCAATTTATTGATTATATATTTACATACAACTAAAACACCATGCTTTTCTTTAGTAATTTTGTACATCAATATAAATGTATCTTATGAACTAAACTTATAAGAATTCATTTATAAATACGGATCCCTAAAAATCGGTATAATATAAATATACGATAAATAATATTTATATAAAATATTTTTCACCTTTCATACCCAAATATAAATTCTAAAGTTTTAAGTACATTATATTATATAATAAAACTGGAAAGGGCATGCTATTAAAAGAAGTTAAGGTGCAAAATTAAGTTAAAATGGATAAAAAACTAAGGAGAGGCAAAAAGAAATTAAGAAGGAGGGGGAATGCTTTTTTTTCAGCAGTGGGGCATACCTACACAAGATTAAAAATATATATAAAACTGGATACTTATCAATAAAACAAATATGTACTTTAAACTTATGAAAACATATTATTATGGTACCTGATGCTGGTTGAGCTCGCTTGCCAACGCGGTTGAGATAGCTGCGATTGTTCTGCGCCAACCGCTCAATCAGGTTGATGACGGCGCCACGTTGCAGCACGTCAACCGCCGGGTTGACGGAGAAACCCCGCCGCGCTCGCTGGGTACCCCCTCTACTTGCCACCTTAGTATATTCTCAGATGTGTAGATTATTTTACTTCTCATTTAATGATTTACACTAATCATGCCGTTAAAAAACATTTTAATGATACAAGTGACTACTGAAGTAATATTTGTAAAGCAAAACACGTTTTCAACGTAATCAAGACATCGTGCAGAAAAATATAATTATAAGTCGCACAAAATAACGTCATAAACAAAGCTTTAAAGACAGACCAAAATAAACTAGTGTTTTCCAGTACTGCTATATATTCAATTAATCTTCACGAGCATTTTACTGTTACCTTGGTGTCTGTGACTCAATTTCGTAGAAAAACTGCTATTTCTCTGTGGAGTCCTGTCCTCAGTTGACATTGTAATTTGTTCAACTAATTACAGAGCCTCGCGAAAAGGACTGAGTAATTCTTAAAAAGTAAATAACTAAAGTTTGTAAAGGCGCCGCGAAGTGGCCAGTTTCACAGAAAGGACAATTTCAGGTATAATTTGTAGAACGTTGAAATAATAACTACGAAACACTTTATAAAGGCTAGGAAACGTTTAATTTCTTTTTATTTCTGACTGTTTTGTAAGTGTGATATAGTTATGATGATATTCTAAACTGATATTTAAATATGTAGGTATGTTAGAGCTTAAACCCGAAAGATGTTATAGTTTTCTGCAATATAAAAAAGTGTACATATGGTGTGGGATAGGGTGGTCTCGCTTCGCACATAATATAAGCGGTTGTCGCGCCTTTCCTAAATGTAATTAACATCGCATCGCTCAGCGGAACGTGTCGGTCGACATTCACCTGTTTCCAGTTATTTGATTAATGTTCTATTTGATCCACTTAAATCATTCAAACTGCTAGTTCCAATTGGGATTTATCGGCATTTCGATAAATCGTTGAATGATCGGACAGTTAATTTGATATTATAAATGTTTTATTTTCGTGTACATAAAGTATTTAGTCATGAGTACTAAGTGTCAAATTCAGTAACTGAACATGTTGCTTAGTGTATATGTGTCATTAAACTTCCGCCTTCTCCTTCATATCGTGTTTTCTCCAACGACTCTTTTTTGTGAAGACTAAAGCGTATTAACTGTCGCATACAACTACTTTAATGTGCAATTGTGCAGGCTGTAAGGCAGTTAGGGTACACAATAGGTGTACCACCACTATGAGCACGTACTGTGCCTCAACACTGTGTTTAACTTTCACCAAAGGGGTAAAAACCTTAAAATATGCGCACCCTGATTAACATTTTGCAGTAAACTTTCTCAAATAAAAACAAAATACCTGTGACTCATGAGGCATCTCAGCAAGGAGATACAGCCATGGCGCTCCTGCCGCGTACCTTCCCCCCATCGACGGTGACATGGCGTAGCTCGCACTCTCCTAATAACAAATACGTCTTAATATACATATAACATTATTATTATAGTTACAGACGCAAGAGGTAAAATTTGATTTTATACCTAAAGTTAATTTGGAATTTGTGCCCTATACCTAGGCATATCTAAATCTATGTTCCAGGTCACTCTAAAAAAGTAAATTTTCCACCTTGTTTTGAACAGGGATCGAGCCAGGATCTCTCAAAGATTTGAGGTTTGACAGTTGTAAAATGTTTGAAAATATTGTTCTAACAACGTACTTACATTACTTAGTTCCTTATAGCTCTCTTACACGTATACACTAGAAAATAATCACTGCAAAATACTCATAAAATAAGACGACATTATTCTCACACTGAATTTCGTACGTTTCCACGTAACAAACATGATATTCTATCCAAAAATTCTATAACAAACTATCCTAGTTTAACAGCAGTGTATTCTAGCCAAATAAAAACAAACCAGAAAGTTAGAGAGCATGAAATTTGTGTGTTCGTTAAAATTGTTTCTACGAACTAAGGATAAGCACACATATTAAATTAGGAATTACGTCGACATCGATCTTATTTAAAGTAATAAACTTATCAAGTTAGTGCTATCATCAGGGTTTGTTTTTCTATCAGCAAACATGTGACGCAGCAAACCGAGAAACAACTGCAGCCATACGAATGTATGAAGAAATATCCAATACGTATTATGTTACGAGATAGTTTCTAAGATATATTTAAAATTCATAAGGTAGTTTATGCCATTACATTTTAAAAATTGTATTATCAATTTCAAAATACTTTTTAAAAAGGCAATTTTTTTAATTTTCTTTATTTTTGATTTTAGTATATTTGAATTTAAATGATTCATTGATTCAGTACATACCTATAATGGAAAAATGTTACACAGATTCGCATCCACGGAAATTGGAATTCAACAACATTTCAAAACCTGACTAACAGCCTATATTCCTCATGTCATGTGGAACCTTTTAATTCGATTAAACTTTTCTATCTCGATACTCACATCATCAGGAGCGGGGGGATCGATTTGCACTAGGTCCAAAGGTGATAGTTGCGAGAGAGAGTCTTGCGCAGGCGCCGCGGTTGTGCCCGCACCGGCCACCACCACCGCACACCAAATTGCCCACCACATCTGCCATTAAAGAAAAAGTATTATTGTTTATAGAATAAACGAACCTATTTTAAAATAACAAATATAGCTTTATCCATAAAAAAGTAAATAAGTTATTCCAATGTTCAGCATTATAATAGTGCTTAATTCAAAACTTCAGAATCTCATTTGTTGTTAAAAAATTGCATAAATATAATCGTAGAATTTTGTGGAATATGAGGATGCATGTTATGTAAATAATTATAATGTACAATCTAAGGCAATATGTGAAAGTTAATTTACTATTCCTGACTTGACCTGAGATCGAAATCTGAGCCTTTTTGAACTAAAAATGGGACTATTAGACAATTTAAACGAAACTGTTCAAAGCCAATGAATGCCAAATAGTTTTTATATTACCATTGAATGTATTGTAGCATTCATGATGATGATTCATGAACAAATTGGGTACGTGAATGTATGACATTCACGTACCTAATTTGTTCATTCACTCAAATTCATATTTTATACGTTGTATTTTGTTAAAAGTTTTTCACAGGTGCCAAATGCCGACGTCATTTGTCAAATTCTATGAAGCCATCCGATAAAACTGAATAATATGTCATCGATAAAAAAATATTTATCTAAGTTATTTGCTTAATATTTGTAGAAATAGAAAAAGACTTTTGTTATAAATGTACTGGTAAAAAAATATTAAAAAACGTGGAGCGTATTACCGAAACAAAAAACAAAGTTCGGCCGGAAAATGATAAAAAGATTAAAATTACATTCAAATGGATTATAAAAATTGTTAACTTCAATGTCTAACTTTTTTTTAATTAAATTAGTGACTTAATTATGTTTTATTATGACCGAAATGTTGTACTTTGATAAGATGTATCTAAGCTTAAATTTTCTTAGGAATACCATGCCAATTTGAATAAAAAATTAAATGAAAGAAAGACTTAATTGAGTGTTCTCAGCTATGTTTTTAACCTCCGACGTAAAAAGAAGGGTGTAAAAATTTGACGTGAGAATTGTGTTGGTAGCTTTTTAATTTGATTACTCGTAATAGCTGTGAGTTTGATTGTCACAATGAAGAAAAGAAACAAAGAGTATCATGACTGAACATGAGTGATCTAGGGGTATGAATTTTTAAAGCCTGAAAGCATAAAGAGGCAATCGATTTGAGCCTTTGATTATTATGGATCCGTCTACCGGCTTACACCTAGTGCATTTTTGTAGGGAAATCTCATAAATATGTATTTATCTGATTTGCTTTTATGATCATGGCGATGTTCTCGCCTTCCATCCATATATCATCAAGTTTGATTTTGTCTCATTATACAACCCATTTATTAGTAAATTTCAATGTATAATTATTTATAATAAATAAATAAATACATAGGTATATAGCACTTAACACAGATTAAGTCAACTCCAAACTAAGTTCTAAGTATCGCACAACGCATGAAATGTGAGATACTAAGATTTTATATCGATTAAATATTTGTATGTAATTATTTAAAAAAGTAAAAACTCAAGGCAATCAGAAATTGGTCATTATTGACCTGACCGAGTATCCCAATCCTAGAGCTTCTAATTAGTGCAGGCGTCATACGGTCGTTCAGTTTTGTCCGAAAGTCTGTTCAAGGGACGAAATACTGGATTAAGAAAAAGATATTTAAATACATGTGCTGCGATTGGTCTAAATTATAAGTAGAGTTTTATGTGATTACACCACGTCGTCGTATATCTACTAATCATTTGCCTTAATATTTCCAATTAAACTTAGATAGTCATTTGGGCCTAATAAATTAAAAGATGATACTTTAATAAATTTGCATATATTTTCGACTAACATTTGCCCGCGACTTCGTGCGTGCTTCTTACTTTGTATTGTCTAAAAATCCACAGCTCGGATTCACGACATAATTAGATGAAAATGACGCCAGATTTTAAGTTAAAACATTTATGATACAACTGTTAAAACCCCATCAAATTCCATTAAGTAGTTTCTAGACAAAAATAAAATTGTTTTGTCAACTGTTGGTCTTACAACGCCTTATACAAATATTATTGACTTTTTTTTAACTTCTATAGCCCAATTACTGTATTATTGCATATAGACTCGTCACTTTCTTACTTATTTGAAATATCACGCTAACAATGTTGCGAGAATGCTTAGTTTGACAAGTAAGAACTCCCCAAGTGGAATCTATCGGTAACCAAATACTAGTTTTATTTCTTGGATATATGTATATTATAACCAAGTATTATGGAATACTCTCAAAGGATTTTCTTAAAAGCTTCTTTAATTGAAGATTTCTCTTAAAGATATATTTATTTACAACCATTGGATCTTCAAAGCGAACCAATTTCCTAAGATAAGGACGTTACATTAAACAAACCTATTATTATATAGATATTATAAAATAGATACAAACATGGATGTGAGGATACTTGTTACGTAAAATAACTTCATTTTCGATGAAATTTGGTAAAGATGTAGTATATACTAAAGGTAGACAAGATAACCTAAGCCGGGCGGCCCCGGGGCGTAGCACTTTTTATATGAATATCTATGCACATAATAAAATTGTATCGGAGCTATGTCTATAAACGTTTTTATCTATTTATACATGGGAGATATTCAAGAAAAAAATATACATATGGTATCTATATAGAGCCTATAGAAGCAAAACTATGTTAGAATTTTTATGTGTATATTTGTAGCGCATAACGCAAAAAGTACTGGATAGAATATAATGCAGTTTTCACTGCGGTATGGTAAAGATCTAACTTAAAATAAGCGTATACGTTTCATCTTGATATGACGCTTAAAACCAGACAACTTTATACCATGTACGACCACACTGTGGAACGAACTGCCTGCAGCGGTATTTCCAGACCGATACGACATCGGAACCTTCAAGAAAAGAGCGTACAAATCCCTTAAAGGCCGGCAACGCTCCTGTGACCCCCCGGGTACTGCGGGTGTCTATGGGCGGCGGTGATTACTTAACATCACGTGACCCGCCTGCTCGTTTGCCTCGACGACGTCGTAGACATAAGCTAGTATAAAATCAAATTTAAATAAGTGTATAAACAAATAATCACATAGATATAGTTAACCCTAAATTCCTTAAAGACAAAGTCAAGATATTTTTATTCAAATGGACTAGGATCTAGCACTTTTGAATCGTCAATTTGGTTAATGTTAATTTGATTGACGTCAATAAATTTGACGTCAAAAAACTTTAAAATTAATTTTACTACTACTTTTGAAGTGGCTTAAGTTCGAGACTAACAAATACTTACATAGAAAAACATCTTAATCACATCTTATCATTAACATCTTAAAAATTAAATCCAGCAAATGCTCAGATGAAATGATGAAACTGTTTGCCTTATTAAGAGATTCGCCGACTTTGAATAATGAAATGAATATGTTGGTAATAATTACTTATTCTCAAAAGAGGCTAATATTATAATTAAAATCTGTTGGCTGAACTCTTAAAACAGACACAAATAAATCTTTTCCAGTTATATAAAAAAATAAAAAGAACTTTAATTAATAATAATTATATCAATTGAACAAATTTTATTTTAATCGAGTATATTAAAATAATATTTTATCTATATAGGTATTATTTTATCAATGAGAAATGAGAAGAAACTTTTATTTATACCTAAAAACAGATTAAATAATAAAATAAGAACAATTGAACGTCCGCAAATAGTGAAAGATTTCAATGCATTTATTGGAATGGCCAAATCGCCGATGAAATGGGTGGCGTCGGCTTTACGATGCACGTCAGATTCTTGTCCACTGCGGGATTACGAGTTCTCATTCCGGCGGACATTTTGTTGGCCTTCACACAAAACTATCAGGACTCTGGAAATCAACGATAAACAAATACAATTCAGTGGACAGGACGAAATTGCCTATCTTGCGTTGATTTGAAAAGATTTCGAAAATGGTAAAACCATTACTTTTTATTCCTTAAAGTTTTATTTTTTATAAGCGATCGAAATTAGCTTGCACAATCCCACAGCCTCAATATTTATGTGGTAAGTATACTTTAGAATTTCCTTATATATTTAATCAAAAATGTATGTATGTATTTGTTATTAAACTTAACTATGGTATTAAAACTCTGACTTAAACTACATTCATACAGTAAAGTATTAAACCGAAATGACAAAATAAGAGTTCAATTACCACACTAGTCAAACATGTGATATTCTGATTACGTTGTTGTTCGAAAGCAATCATTGTATGGTCTCAAAGTACGCGGGGCGGGGGCTTCCCCGTCATTTGCAAACTGAAAACGTCCTCTATTTGCAGAGGTTCTACTCAAACACAGCTTGTTTATGAAACTGTGTCCATGTAACTCTTGTACACTTAATAAACAAGGGTAGTTCTCGTAAAGTTGTACTTTATAGGGCAAACGGCAGCTATTTCATTTTAAATTTTACGAGCAAAAAGATATTTATACGGACATTAATTTATTTTTCTTTCTAAATTCTATTAGTCTACTATGTAAGAATGATATATAACACATATAAATAGGTATTTATATTACTATTTTAAACCTCAACATAAACCTTTTCTTTCAGTAAAGTGTACCAAAAAATGTATTTGTTGTGGGATTTTCCAAACTTGCTTCGCTCAATTATTTTTTAAGTTGACGACAACTAGCATTTTTAAACAGTCTGCCAGCCTACAGTCAACTAACTTTAAATAAACCTGCGCTTTATTTCTAGTGGTGGGAAAATATCTGTAAAAGTGGAGGTAAAATTATTTTAAACAACAGCATTGACGTCAATCATTGTTGAAACAAATTAAAATGAAGAAATTGACTATTCAAGGGCTAGATTCTAGTATATTTTGACTTTAACTTTACTGATATATGTATAGTGAAAAAGTGTATTTAAAAGTCTACTGAGAACATACAAAATAAACATTAAAATATACACTAGTATCTTATTCGATCACATAATATCCAACACAAAAGAATACATTTGTATGTAACCTGTATCCGATGTCCCATTATTCCACACTAAAGTTAGATTTCGCCGGATAACTCTGATTTGTATGAGAAGGGTATCTCCTAATTGCCATTTAAGGTTGAAAAAATATTTTCTCGCCGCTGGATCTCGAAAGTACTTGTCCTGCCATTTATCGGCCGCAGTGACGCAGGTAATTAGGGTTGGGAAAGTCTCACATTTTCAGTCTCGGAAGTTGAGACAACGCGCTCTTAAAGTTAGCTTATCTTTGGATCTAATCACTGGACACAAGATATACAGAAATGTACTTAATAAGAAATAACTTTATTTAAATATTTTCCTTTGGAAAGTATTTATTGATTTTTGGTTCAAACTAATAATTTATAAATTGTTTCTTCGAGATATTGTTTTTTACAATTTGAATTATATAATGTAAATTGTTCACTACTGTAAAGCTGAAACGTTTGTTAAATTTGTATGAGATTAAACCAACGTAGTTCGGTGTATGATAGGTAGTTGAATTAATAGAAAATACACCATGTTCAAAAGCAACGCCTTATCAACTATTTTTGTCTCTCATCTCAGTCTCTACATTACCTCAAAAAAATTTCAAACGTTATAAGACCTGATTTGAGCCCTACACGTAATTCTCAACGGCTGCCAGTTTCGACAGCAACGATTGAGTACGTAGTTTCTGTATGTTTTTTGCTAGATTTTTTTGGTACAGTTAAAGGATTTTTTTCTATTTCATTCATGTTAATGATTGCAGAGATTAGATGTAATCTATATATCAAATATAAACTATATTTTGTCAGATTAAATGTCGAAAAGAGTAGTTTGATACGAGGTATAAACTTTTTACTTATCATTCACAATTATGAAACTAGAAATCTTTGTAAGACACAAAGTTTAATTTTACATTGATAATTTAAAATGAACAAAGTACAGTATATATCATAGTATATTTATGGATATGTTTGAAGTCACTTTAGTATTACAGAAGGCATTTAATAATAAATAATTATTTAATTAATTTTTTTACATATTCATAAAATAATAGTGGCCACCTACACACATTTGCCAGGACAATCGTTAGGTTATCACAGTGTAGTTACATGCAGTCGCATTGTTTGTATCAGTGCGCACTGCCAATTATGCCCAGTCAGCGACAAATAACTCGGCAGAGCATAATAATACCATGTATTGATAATCCTAACAGATCAGAGCTAATGGCTTGCTGTAGCTAAACTAAGAAATTATACATTATTTCATAAACTATGTATATCTCTATAGGTACTAATGTAATAATAAAAATGTAGGATTTGTATAACATACGTACAAATGTTTGTAAATAAATTAAAAAAATATTGAAGAGATTTTAATGATTTATTTCATCATAAGGAAACTATTTTATCACGAAGAAACATACATTATTTTCTATTCCAAATCTCCCACAGGAACGGGAGTAACTTAGTATCGACGAAACAGACGCTAGTTCTTTGTAAGGTGCTTTCAATAGGTATATACGTCAATTAACAGTATAAATTTACTACACCTTATTTTATTTATAGAATATATATTATAATCAAAAGCTTTGAATATATTTTTTAATTCTATTGGATTAAATTAAAAACAAACTCTTACATAAAAGCTGAGTGAACAATGTAAATTTAAATAAATAATACAATTTGTAATACCTTAAACTCTTGTCTTAAAGCTATTCGTGAAAAATGAGATCGATCATACTTTTTCACGTCAGCAGCATCTCTATTCAACAATATCAGCTATTTTTTCGTTTGCCACCTTTGTGTTGCGTTTGATGGATGATATTACAAAAATATTCATAATACGTATCAGTCTTTCCTTGTTGTGTTTACTGTCGATAAGCCTAAATTAAGTAGGTACTCGTATAATAAGTACATAGAAATAAAAATTATATAGCGATAGTCTCAAGCTTTCAAATGCGCTGCTTCCGTTGCCATTTAAATTGTGGTGTAAAAAGTAGCATAGTATCTTAATCCTGGATAAAGTAATTTCAGTTCTAAGATAAAATACCACTTTACCAAATATAACCTCTTTAAATTTGAGGAATGTTTTCCGAATGTTTTACAGCATTCTCAAAAGAAGAGGTACGAGAAAAGTTCTTGTGGAAGAAAATTTCCAACACAGTTTACAATTTAACAAATGAAGGGAAGCGAAAATATTTTAAAAATTTGTGGTATGTAGAAAATATTGCGGTGCAATTTTCAGATATTTTAATTAAATTTAGAAATAAATTGTTCATAAGTAAAACAACAAAATTGAACGACAAAACCCTTTCCAGCAAAATTAATACAACCTTAATAAAAATATTACTTTAGAGACCCAAACTTATGACAAATACAAATCATAAAGACTTGGGAGGATCCTAGAGGGGACTATAAATTATGTATATGTAGCCCGTTTCATCAACCGAAATTTTGAGATACTTCTTGCTGTTTAATTAAATTATTTATGAGGATTATTAATTTCACTCGACAATTAATTTGACTTCATATTGCTCCTAATTATAGGACAATTTTAATTAGCTTTTCGAATTTCGAAAAACTACATTATGCAATCGTAATAAAAATATAATCATAATCTTGTAGCAATGTGTTGTCCCTTCAAATAAAATATATATAATATATAAATATAGAGGGACAAATCATACAGATTGAGATTGAGTACTGTACATATATTGATAAAATCAAGGTAATCCGGCTCTATGGCTTTGAATATAGTCTCTGTCCAATTTCAATCTCTATCAATAGAACTATCCAAACTAAAAAAACACCTTACAACTAAAAACTTTATAAAAAATACATTACAAATATAGCTCCTCAAGGACACTGCACTGGCAGCATTGCCTATTTGGATGGTAATACTATCCTCTCCTTTGGCCAAAAAAGCTCCCAGCCTTTTAGTCACGGGTTACCTCGGTCAGCCTTTTTGAAATTGTTTTAAGAAGCTGATAAGCTGATGGACCCCATGGACCCAAAGCTTCTTCACCAAAGGCCGGCCCAATCTCCATGTTACAAAAATGTTGTAATTCTACCATGCCAAAATATCCGTGGTTCTATACACAGAACACGTTTTGAAATTTAAAAAGTCAGCCAATTTACAGTAAAAGTACTTGAATACTCTAGACACGAGTGCAATGGGAAATGGCGGAAGCAACAAGTGACAGTCGTACGGACACAACTGGCAAATATACGTCGTTCATTGCTGGTCACAGCCGCGCTCCGGAAGCGGCCGGCGATGATTTACTACGTATTTATTGCTTTATTAGCTGTTCGACGGTGTTTGGCTTTGGTTGGAATTAAAAACAAAGTTAAAATATTTTTATTCAAATAGACTAGGGTCCGGCTCTTTTGAATCCTCAATTTAGTTAATTTAATCTAGCCATGTATTCAAATTACTATGTTCAAAGTATACCACAAAGATTCACTGGTTTAAGCTCGCTAGTTCTTCGCTTCATGCTTTTCCAGGATCGTGTTGTAATAATTTCGTTTGTTTTAGTGTGATGGAGTGGCAACGGGGTGAAATATTTTGAAAACAGGCATTAAAATCCTTTGCGTATTTTAAAACATATAAGTATTGATGCGGGTGCCGACTTTATGATATGCAATGAATAATAATGAGCTTTCATGCTTTCAATAGCTGACAGATCTGTATTGTGTTTTATTTATTGATACTACAAATTTTGTTTAATATTTATACAATTGGATTTATACAATTTATTTATACTTGTACACATATTTAATAAAAGTTTCGCTAAAGAGCTATTTATTTTGAATGACATATCGACTTCTGGAAGATACTGTGGGCATTAAGTAACAAAGAAGTAAATTTTTGTTTTTCTTTAAGCAAAATCAGGTAAACTAGAATATTCTGTATTTTTGACCTTTTTATATGAAAGAGGGAGACAAACTAGCAGGCGGGTCACGTGATGTGTTATGGTCCATGGTTATTATAATTTTAAGAAACAAAAACTTCGCAGTATTATTTCCTGTGTGTTTCTATCTACTCCAAAAAAATGACGTAGCTCGTACTTGTTATTATTAAGATTAATGCGTTAAATGCCTAAAAGCTACCTCATCTAATTACTTAAGTAAGGATCTTTGATAAGCCTCAGATAATCCAATATGAATAGGTGAAATAATATTAATTATCATGACCAACATATTAAGCCTTATCATATCGGTTTTTTTTCAAGTCACATACTGTACAGTGAACGTATAATATTTCGTGATATCAACTAAAAGCAAGTCTGACATGTACATATTTCCTGAATGAGAGCTACGACACGTTCATTTCGTCATTTATTATTTATATATCTTGACGTTTGGTATTTTCTGTCATGGTTAGAAACCTGACACACACATATGTTGAAAAAACGTACGAACGTCCATATTTCTTTGAACTACAGACATGACAAATCACGTCTTATTCTTAGCGTCCGTTCGTAGGAATTCTAGCAAAGAAATAACCTTAGCTTTTCGTAGATAAAAGAGTTATTAAATTTTTGAGAAAATCTTAAATCGGGTGCATCTTTGATATTTATTAAATGACAATCTTTCCTCTATACATTATTATAGTATAGATTGGACTTATTTGTCTTATTACAATGACCTTTGTGGAGTAACTGTCCGCTACACAGATTTCGGGTTCGATATCCGATTAGGTCAAAATCAGTTTTTTCTGATTGGCCTACGTGGTGGATGTTTATCTGTTTTTATAAAATATAGTAATATTATCCTTATAATTTCATATCTAATTAGATATCAGTAATTATTTATCTTCTAAGACTGGTAATCAAGATAACAATAGAAAAAGAAAATAATAGTTTTAATTCAGCCGTATTGTTTTAGGGCCTATACAAACCAGAACAATGAGTAAGTACGAACAAAGAGCTTTTTGGTACAAATATTAGGTAGTTGTACGCGTTATAAACATTATAGTTTTGATTATAGTCCATTTAAAATTTCATAATTATACACAATATTAAATGATAAATCATGAAAGATAGTAACTACAACAATACAATGATATATCGGCAGATATTACCAGATATTGATGCTAGGAAACTTCGTACTGTTCACAACGAAGTTTCCTAGTATCAAGTTAATTTAGACAATGGCACAGTATAGTTATATATTATATATATGTTTATAGCTTGTATATTTTTAATACACTTTACATGTACAGAAGCTTTCCCCTGTAAAGATAAAATTGAACTGCATTTCATAACCATAATCAAAATGTTAAAAAGATCGGATGGATACATTATCTACACTTATAATATTATAAATAATAAATATTTGTTATTTAGTTTTCTTGTATTGGACAGCCTACGAAAATATTAAACTTATTTTTTTTTTAATAAAATTTGGTATAGATATAGATAAGAATTTACTTACTTTTTCTAACGAAGTAAATATTGTACTTACCATTTCCTTGTGTTTAAATTAGAATGGGTAACACCTGTAACAAAATACAGAAAATATTTTAATTAACTGTGGTATAAACAGATAATGTAATTTAATCAAATAAATAAAAATGGTGGTGAAAAGTTTGATAAAGTAAAAAATTAAAATGTAGTTTAATGTCAAATCTTTCAAATACAAATTTTTATAAACGCATAGTGATAATTGATTAAAAAAAAAAGCTGTATAAAATCCTTTAGAATAAAATATAATGCATAATGTTACCAATAAATACATATACTTATATAACTGTAGGTAGTGAACAATAAGTATCTTGCGAAATGATACTTATTAAATAAACGCCATGTTTTTATTGCTAGGTATACGTATTCTTTTCTGCCTATATCAATCTTCATCTTTCTATACTTAGCCTGATCCAGCTCCATAATATATACTGAAATTATACCTTGTACGAATGAGGTCTGTCTTGCGGACTATACAATATAAATATGAAAAGTTAATATGTATTTCTATAAACTACCAAAAATTTCACTATATCTAAATCTCCGTTCTATCAATAAGCTCTAATCCCTAATCTATGACATAATCCCTTAAAGATACTGTAAAAAACCAGCTTGACAGAGCTTGCTAAAATTTAATATTTATATTATTACGTAAACTCCGAAAGTAAACATGACACATATAGATTTTTTGTAAAAACTAAATATATACAGAAATATACAGATTATAGGACACTTTAATCCATTTTTTTACTAATAAATCTTTCTAGGTATTTTTATTCCGCGTGAAATGATGAAAAAATTTCGCTAATTTAATTCTTTAGAATTCTTGTCAAGAGAAAGTTACGATTGTTAATAAAACAAAATAAAAAGATATTTAAGTTTAGAGGAACTATAAGAAGACAACTGTCAGTTGATTGGCATAATAACTAACTATAAGGACAACGTCTGTCATATTAACAATTGCATGCCTGCTTTTAACAACTAGGTTTTGATTGACAATGAAAATAATATGTTTGTGGAATGGCTGTATTATAGAAGGCTGTAAATATTCGTATTAGGAAGTATTAATTACTTTTCAGGATTGTGAATATTGAAAAAAAAAAAGTAAAATAAATCGGTTCTTATTTTAAGGTAAGGACATGATCCAATTTGAACAGAATCGTATGTCTGGAACAGATCAGGTGTAAATCAGTAATCGGATGTCAATTAGCTGTTTTTTTATTGAATCTAAATTTATTTATTTATTTTATTTATTTAAAACTTTACAAAGAATTAGTAGTAAGAATTCACTGCTACAGTGTAACAAAAACCATACTATTAGATTTAAAACGTACACTGGCACGTAAATAAACTATAGAAATAATACAATGTATGTTTTGCTTAATAAACACTAATATTTCTTCAATCGCCTGAAGGGTATCTGACGTAACTTTTATGACATCGCCATCTCATATCAAATAGACGTACGTAAGTCTATATTAACATCCAATCACCTATACAAATATTACAATATTGAACACTGAGTATAGTTATATCACTCGTGATTTAAAATATCATATAGACTTTTTAAAAATAAATTGTTAAAATGTGGAAAAGTAAATCAAGGAAAAGGGATTAAAACAGGTGGGCTAATAACTTGTCACTATATCTGAGTCTCTATTTCACAAACGAGGCCACCATATAGCTATGTGTGGCCATCGAATCCCACATCGAAGCGTAGCTCAATGTAGCAACTCTTCGTAGCAATTGCTACGAAATTTATCTCACTTCGTAGCAGACGTCTACACGAAAGTTAATAATACTCATTTTATTGTTTGAACTTTTATCTGTACATATATTTTTATATATTATTTGCACTAGAATATTGGGGTGAAACGTCAAATTTCTAGTAAATGATGAAATATGTTATACCAAAATACAATTTTTATTAGGTGTAGTCTCAGCTCACATCAAAGTTGTAGTAGAACAAGTTACACTGATAGCCGCCTTCTGTGGTGTGTATAACCAATTTGAATTTCCAATGTTTATCAAACTAAAGTAGAATAATACATATTTCTTTAATTGAGTTCATTCCAACTATTCGTATTATTAGGAAAAACGTCAGCATTTGACATACATAATACGGCATTGTATATTTTATATAATCCGTATTTTTTTAAATTTTGTTTTCTGAAGCCATAGATCTATATTTAAGTTCTTCAATTATTATTTAATTTTTTTTTCAGAGCGAGGCAAACGAGCAGGAGGGTCACGAGATGTTAAGTGATCACCGCCGCCCATAGACAACTGCAACACCCGCGGGGTTACAGAAGCGTTGCCGGGCTATAAAAATCCACCGCCCTCCCCATTTGGAGAGGGTGAAGAAGTTGGGCCTCCGGCTCTCCCACTCACCGGACTGAGCATGGCGGCTGATAGCCGCCATTCAGGCATCGGTCTTCTGTGGGCGTGTGGTACTTCCCCGGACGAGCCGCCCTATTCATGCCGCAGGCTAACAAAGCAAGCAGCAGGCTCCACACCACTACAAGTAGAGGCTCGATACCACTACAAAATAGTGGCTTCATACCACAAAAAAAAAATTCAAGTATTTTTCTAAAGAGAAATTATTATATAATCGTGTGTTTGGGTACTTAACATACACTGTGTCATAAACAGTGAAATTAGTCTTTAACTTTGCTATATTTTATTTCCATTTCTATTAATTTTATGCAATTTGTGGTAACGGCGGGCCCTTAATCAAATATAAATTCTTATCAAAATCTATCAAAAACACCGATCTGCTCCAGTCAACATCATATAAAACATAATTTGTTGGTCAAAGTAATTATAAGACCCGATTAACTACCAAATTAACGCGTGGGCAATACGAAATATATGTATGTATGTATATAAAAACGAAATGTTAGAATGAAATTCCATTTAATAATTATCGGTTCACGAATATCAATGTCAAACACAGAAACATATTTATTTAGCACAAAGATAATTATTACAAATTTAGTTACATATACTCCGATAAATTTATTTATCACCATAGGATAAGTCCTTTTTTGTTTTATAATACAAAAATACTATTTAGATTTATGTTGATTTTGGACGCTCGTTTTGCATTTTCTGATTTCCATGCCGGTTGCTTTTCTACCCGCGCAGATAATATAAATTAATCAAAGAAATGATCGTTATATCTGAATCTCCATTTCACCAATAACAACTCACAACTCTTGGATAGACTAATGATAGAGTCGTGATTAGAATCGTAATGCTATAAGTATATTCTATACTTCATTAAAATTACATATTCAGTGGTTTAATTCCCATACAAACCTTTACAAATATTGAAATATCCTGAGTCACACAACGGTTCGTTCATATTACGACGACTATTTTCGATTGAAACGAAATAGTCCCCTTCTACGTCCAATTTGTAATACGAGTTTATTTGCTTTTGACACAGATTTATATTGAATAGACCACTCAAGGGCTCTGTGTGTAAAACAAAGTTTTTGATGTCTTGACTAAATGGTAAAATGCATGGTAATGGCCAACCATTTAATTCAAATTTAAATAAATAATATATAATTATTATTATATAGTTTTTCTTGGTGGCAAACGTCAAATAAAAATAAACAAAATCCGATTCTGCCAAATTAATCTTAAAAACTCTATAAAAGTGTGGTTAGTAAACAGGGCGCACATATCAGTAAATGACTCGTCATAGTAGGAAAAATAATCACGTTTGGTTTTTACGAGTATACAAAAGATTAGTCTTAACGGTATAAGTCTCTGCTTGGAGGTATGTGGCCTGTCCGCAAGTATTTAAAGTAAAACTTTTGGTTGCGGCATGTTGCCCAATATGGGTGCAAGTGAACCACGCAAGAGAAAATTGTTAAATATTACTTAAATTGTTCCCAAGCAATTTCTACGTTATGACATTTTCCATACTCAGCGACAATTACATGGAATTTTAAGAACCGGGTTGCTATGAAATGTAATTTAGTTTACCGATATATCTTGCTTTGAACATTAGCAATATAAAATGCACAATGCACGTGTTGCTGCTAAGGCCATGTATGTAAATCATATCGCAAAACCTCACAACAACTTCATATTATTCATGCAGAAATGAACTCAATAGCATCTTTTCTGTGTTATCTATCGCTATTAAGTATTTGTTATTTATTATAGATACAATATCACGTCTTTTTCCCTTACGGGGCAAACAGAGCCGAGAGTCGCGAGACTCGAAGGCCACGCTTAGCAAAATGGTGTGCTTATTGGTAATATGAAAAAAGTATTTGTTATTTAAGATGCAAAAAGAAACTATTACTCGACCATTTGTAATAGTTAAGTTTTTTCAGTCACGTCAGATGATATACAACGATAATGAAACCGGATACTATTTTTAACATGATACATTTAAATAGAAATAAAAACTTAACTGCCATTATTATTGAAATATCCAACTGTAATAAAGGTAAATTTAATACTAAAACATGTGAAATTCACAAAAAAGAAATGTCGTCAGTGAGAGCTGTAATCACGAGCACTATGAGCACGCAGCAAGCCGATCATCAACAATAGACCCTACCTGATTGATTCTCCGGGATATACATCAATATTATACAGAAGAATAACTTTGCGATATAACAGAAGTTATAATGTATGCATGAAACACGTTTGTTAAATAAAATTCAGACTGATACAAACGACTTGTTCAAGGTACTTGTAAGTTCCCATTTCAAGTACCTTTGAAAAAAAATTGCTTATTCCTGAACTAGCTCC
The DNA here is from genome assembly GCA_020352625.1 of Cactoblastis cactorum. NCBI lineage: Eukaryota > Metazoa > Arthropoda > Insecta > Lepidoptera > Pyralidae > Cactoblastis > Cactoblastis cactorum. The sequence goes on along the minus strand of JADGIL010022592.1, from coordinate 18,712 downwards.
GGATTACAAGGCAAACTTAAATTTTTTAGTTTAGACCATTAGTGAGAGTTAATTTTTTGTTTTACCTACAGGTTTACATCTATATGTATCAGACGATATAAAGATGCTTAAAATTGTGATTCAATTCTTTTTGTGCGCACTTGATAGAAAATGGGATCCATTCGCTATTCTGTACTCTGGTTATTGTATTGAGCGGCTCTCACGCACTATGCTGAAACACTTCAGTATTAATTAAGCCATCCAATCGTGCGTTTATTGGGTGATATATGATACCAAGTCGCTGTCTTCCATACTCAATCATTAAGCTAGATATATGAAGGGTAATATTTCTCTCAATATTTCCAATAAATTGGGCAAGACACAATAACAATTTGTTTTAGAAGTAACTAAGTGGCATAATCTATTTTTTATTGGCGTAGTTTACGCCGTTGACTCCAAGTTAGATTGTGTATGTAAATGTTTTAACAACAGCCTCTCAAAAGGGATCCAAGTACGAAACTCAACGCAAAACTTTTATGGGATGGCAATCGAATTCTATCCATTTTCTTTAATAGAATATAATCTTTTAATTTTTTTCGGCGATACTCTGAATACTAATATAAAATAAAAAAGGAGCGCTTTCTTAAGCCCTTACAATAAAATTTTCAAAATTCCGACCTTTGAATGAATTTCATCACATTTAAGCTTTCGTTAAAAACTATTTAATAGCATAAATGTGTCAGATATCATTGAATATATATTTGTAAATTATTTAGATTTATAAATCTTTTTGATAATAGTAATATTTCGCGTCTAAAGTGGTAAGAGGAGCATCCCCGAACTATGCAGTACAAAATTGTACTTAAAACACATTTAGACATAGAATTCTAAAGAAATTTTTATACAAAATTTACCATTATTATAATCATTTAATGATGATAATTCAATTATTTTTGATGCTAAACCGAAACCTAATCATAATCGAGTTCAACTCGCACTTGTTGGCATATTCTAAGTTTATACAACAATTAATATTAACAACAATAATTTAATTAAAGGTATCTAATGAGAAATTAATTTAGTTTGATGGTGAATCTGGTAATAGTATTATAATTATTAGATGACGGACGTGCTCGGAATGCTGTTCAAACGCGGACGTGCCGGCCACGACACAATGCCGCCTTTGTAGACATTATTGCATTATAACTGTATTTAGGAATTATGTCAATATAAGATATAAGTATTACATATATACATGGACAAATAACACAGATTTTGTCCAGAGTGACAACCTTCGTGGTGTAAAATGCCTGACCCCACAGGGTGGCCCGGGTTAATTTCCGGACAGGTGTTGGAAATTACCTTTTTCGGATCGGCCTAGGTCTTGGATAATTCAAGACCTAGGCCGATGCATCTATATGTACATTTGTCATAAAATATCGTAACACATTTCGAACATATTCATATTTATATTTTACTAGCTAATGCCCACGACTTTGTCCGCGTAGATTACTTAATACTACTACAATAAATGATATCCCTCGGGAACCGTTCATTTTTCCGGGATAAACAGTAGCCTATCTTTTATTCCAGGTTATCGTCTATCGCTAAGCCAAATTTCATCCAGATCCGTTCGGTAGTTTTTGTGTGATGCGTGTACAAACATACAGACAGACAAAAATTCCAAAAATAATGGTTTTGGCTTCTATAGGCCCTATAAAGAGCCCCTATATATTTATTTCGTAAATATCTCCCATGTACAGACAAAGCTCAGTTACAATTTATTATATTTATAGATAACAAATATAAAAATGTATAAAGAGTATTTGGATGGTTTAGGCAATTATTATTTACTTTTCTCTATCGACTTACATTGTCCCAAATTAACTTTATGTAACGCTTCAATTGAAAAACATTATTTGTTCATTTTATAAAACAATAGTTAATTTGTAACGGCAAACAAAACAAGCTGTTTTTATTATGCCACGAACGAAGTATGTAAACGTATAAATGCACCCTACTCGTATTATATACGTAGTAGGCATCTCTGTTTTTACTTTTTATCATGTCCCTGTATGCATTTCCGTTCGTCGTCATATTCAAGAGCATAACACGACCGGTCCTCTGCATACGTATCATAAAACTGCATTGTGAAATATTTTGTTTACATTTTGTATAAGTTGAATGACAAAATTTGCCGTTATTTAGCACAGCTCGAGCGGAGAATACTTTTGAGATACCATCTAGATTATAAAGAGAGAGAAACTAGCTTACATAAGTACACTATTCTACAACCAGTACATATTGTTGTAAAAATTATCGAAATGCTATATGACATGAAAGGTTTGGTTTCAAACTGCTATCATCTGTATAAACGTTAGATACTTAAACGTTCAAATTATACAGATACGTCTTTAATACAGTATCACGTCTATCACTATCCCCTACGGGGTAGACAGAGCTAAAAGTCGCAAGACTCAAAAGCCACGTGTAACAAAATTGTGGGCTTATTGGTAGAATGGATATTCAAAATAGTGGCAGGTTGCTAGCCCATCAACAATGAGAGTTCCCTTTTCAAGCCGTACATTCTGCGCGGAAAGAGTAACAGCTAGTTCTGTTTTTTTTATGTCAGAGGTAGGCAAACACGCGATGTTAAGTGATCACCGCCGCCCATACACAACTGCAACACCCGCGGGGTTACAGAAGCGTTACCGGCCTAAAAAAATTCACGCTGCATGCTAAAAAAGCAAGCAGCAGGCTCCATACTACTACTTCTATTTTTTCTTTCACTATTCTTCAATCCCACAGGAACCTAGAAAAAGAACCCTAAAACGGTAAAAATATATAAGAATATGTTATTTTAGTCTATTCCTTTAAAAGCCAACCCAGAATAAAATAAATGTCACCAAAGATATGTACATAAAATGGTGTTAAAATGGCCGCATTAGACCGGGCTTACGTCGGGAGCCTTCATCTTTCTCTGTGTAATCTGGTCTAGCTTATCTACTCTAATATTATGTTATTAAGATCTCTGTGTGCTTATAATCTGACGATCTCACTGGCGTAACGGCTAAAATTCCTGTCCTTCACTCTGGAGGATCTGGGTTCGAACTATTTTGATAATGATGATTATTTCCAACTAATGACATTCCTGTATTTATCCAGGTTTGGATTTAAAAAAATCTCCTTTACTAATATACCTATGTGAAATCTCGTAAATATTATATATTTTATATATAAAAATGAAAATAATATACTTGTCTCTTGACATTTTTAACGATGATTATTTTTCATACTTATAAGCTACATATTATTACATTTTACAAAAATATGAAAATTTGAAAAGACGGTGATCTCCACAAATGGAATCTCTGATGACGTGCTTTGCTTACTGCTGGGAGCGGTTCTACTTTTCATCTCTCAGAACACCTTTTGCTAATCCCCAGTCTCATATTACATTTTTCATTCAAAGGGTTACTCAAATCTATACATATAATAACATTGTAACTAAGCTATGTCTGTACATAGGAGATATTTAAGAAATAAATATATAAGGGCTGTTTATAGGGCCTATAGAAGCCAAAACGATTGTTTTTAGAATTTTTGTCTGTCTGTAGCGCATCAAACAAAATCTACAGAAACTGCAAATATCGTAAAATCTACGCGGACGAAGTCGCGGGCAACTAGTTTTCTTATTAAAGAATGATACAAGTTACAATAATTCCGAAGAAATCAAAATTATCTACTTTCATGATTTTTGATTTTGTATAAGTACTATAAATAATCTAGTGCCGCGTATTTCAAAATGCAAATTAAGTTATGCATCAATTTAATTCAGCTCTTTACGTACCTTTGAACTATGCTAACAAGAAAAAAAAGAGGGCGTAACGATTTCACTTTTGTAATTTTCTCTGTCTGTCTCGTGTCACACAAAAACTACTGATTAAAAATTGATGATAGTTGTGTTGTGTTGTGATGTGTAAAGTCATGTTAATGTCTATAACTTAAACTTTGCTGTAGATTTTATCTCGATACACTGCTTAGAAATTTCGAAATTCGCAGGCATCATTATATGTATGAAATAAGAAATGTAATCACGAACAAATATACTTACACGGCATATTTGATAACATTTTATTTGAATGTTACCCACAAATCATGTAAAGTGTCTGTTAACTTGATCAAGTGTAGATAAGAAAAAGGAAAGTCGTATCACGTAGCCATGTAATGGTACTTTCTTCCTTGACAATTTTTTAAAATATGATTTTTTGTTATCATATGTATTAATAATGTAACAATGCCTGAAACACGGTTTTGCGGTATCACAAAATGGATACATAAATTGTTAATGTGAATTGGATCATAGTCTCTGTGCCTATTTCCCTAATTTGAAATGAAATAAGTATTATTTTCCATCCTATTCGACTATGAAAGAGGTCACATCCTATCTTCAAAGTACAATGTATTTAATTAAAAGTTGAGAGAAAATAATTTGACTTATAGAAAGTTTAAATCGAACGACAATCTTCGATTGATCGCGGAGTGACGTTTCCATTCAATCGCAGAGAGAACGAAAGAAAGATATCTATTTAGAAGGCAGACCACAGACACAGATATAAGAATTAATTTACATCCATTTAACATTCATCTCTATGGTACAGTAGTCAAAGCCTTGTGATGTCAAGGGCCGTGGATTCGAGATTTACTAGGAAACGTCTTTATGATAAGATATTTCTGTATTGGTTCGGATATTGCAAACTTTAAAACGAAAGGTGATTTCGTGCTTCGGAAGGCACATTAAGATGTATTTACTAATAGGCGTTTGTATAAACATGTCCTAGACGCCAGTAATTTCACCATATCACCATGTCACCGTTCTTCAGGACAACAGTAACTGGTAATACACTCGGATGACGAAGAACATCAATCAACAATTTTAAAAAAATCCCAGAAAATTATGTATACATATAATTTTTTGTATTTTTTTTGCAAAATTTCATTCGCATTGTTTACTGTTGGAGTATAAGGGATTATATCGCTATACCGAAAGCTACAGTGGATATTTTTTTGCGTATGAGAAAATATTGCGATTCGTATTCAGTTTCTATATATAGACGTATATCAGTATGCTGATACATACATTTCAATCTCAGGCAGAATTGCTTAATATAAAAAGTGTTCTTTATTACTTAGTTGTCGGTTTGTTTTTCAATCTCTTTGGCAAACAGTTCACAAATAAATAAAGGATTTTACGACACAGGTATACTATGTTAATTTGGAAATATTAACTTTTAGATTACATTTATATTTATAAGATTAAAGATGCAATCTGACGAAGACCACAACTCCCCATTCTCACAAAGACTTCGTAAATAACTATAAAATATAAATAAAAATACCATACATAACAATACAAATTTCTACAATTTAATTTGACTATTTCTGAAATTACATTTTTTTTTACCAAGATCGACATCATACTCTAAGTATACATACATATTAGAAAACAATGTGAGATGCATGAATTTCCAAAAAATTGTACACTCTTAGCATTCGAATGTATTCATCAAGGTAGTTATGATTTGTCCCTATATATATTTATTTATGAAACTCTCTTAACCGGGCTGCTTTAAAGTATGCGACAGCCCTCTGTCATCGCGCAAGATTATGAAAAAAAAACCAAATTAATAACTAATATGTAAAATAGTACAACGCCAAAAATGTTTCTTGAAATGTTCCCTATTGATTACGATATGATGTTTTTTATTACACAGTATAAATTTGATAGGTCAATTGCATAAACATGTTTGAGGAAACTTTTAGGAATGTAATATGTGCCGTCATCATCACGCACGTCTGACAAGGGTCATACAACAATTTTAATTACGCATCCACGTTGGTACGGAAATTGGTTGAGGAGTATGTGGCACTCTCCACGTGATTCTCAACCAATTTTCATATCATTCAATTAAATCCAATTCAAGCTTATGAATCATCTTTGTTCTATAGAAAATATTGCTGCGACAATACATAATTTTATAAGAATAAAAATGTATATATTAAGTATATTATCGCTAATTATTTTACGTTGCCGTAGAACAGTGCTTGGTAAAATTTTGTCGTCGTATTTTTAGGGAGTTTTCATATTTAATAAATATCATACTAAAATTAAACTGTAAGTCAAAGGTATCCCATAATATACTTATTTATTGCGTCAGTATATTAAAAATGATTTCACTTCAGATTTTTCACGTTTTTGGACGTACAGAATACTCACTTTAAATAATAAGAAAAAAATAGTATTCTCGTACATTTAATAACTTGCATATTGCTACGAAGTGTCACGCCGTAGCTACAATCGTAGATTTTGTTTGTACCTCAACGTGCTACGAGCCGCGACGTATACTATTATAATTATGTATTTTTTTTCTATACTAGCTTCAGTCACTATTATAATGACTATTATTTAAATATTTTTAATAATATATACCGTATTATGAACCGTTTATTTATAGCGTATACTGTTTACATATAAAATTCATTTCTTGTTTAACCAGACATATGTATATCCAAAACAGATCTACGAAATCAATAAGGTCATAAACTTGAGTACCAATACTCATTCGAAAAAGGTTTAAATCCAAAAAGTTAAATTTGGAACGAACAATCAAGAATGAGGTGCGCCGAAGCGCGGAATTAGCCCAAAAACATCGTAGATTTACAAAGAATCACGAACATAGTTACCAAGATAGTTACATAACTTTAATCAACTTTTTATCAAACAATAACACTGAGTTAGTTAGATCTTTTGTATGATATTTACAGCAAAATAATGATATAGAAAATGTGCCTATTTTAATTCAGAAACTTGTTGAGGAAAAAGAAAACTCGGATATTAACAAAATGTCTTATACAGCAGATTTCTGTATAAAAGAAAATATACTCGCAGTTTAGTTTGGTGGTAATGAATCGAACAATGAAGGTGCTAAACGACGCCGCAATTAATACTCAATCAATCATGTCTGGAAATTTATTCAATACCTGAAGATTCTCGGCATCTTAACGAAGTGCCTTTTAAAAGCCAATACTACTAGCTAGAAGACGGCAAATCTCTTCAGCAAATTATTATGTAACAATAGTATAATGGATTAATTAAATACACCTAAACATTGAACAGGGTTTAGGTAAGACTGAAATTGTCATTAAAAAATTCCACTTACTGTCGAATACTTTCAAGACTAAAAAATAACTGTAGGCATACGGACAGACGGAGATGATGAAACTATAAAAGTTCAATTTTTGAATCCCTAATTTCCATGAAACCCTAAAAATAGAAGTGTCTAGCCTAGGCAATAGTAAGTAACTAAGCTAACAGATATATCTAAATAAATAACAGTTTTGACTGCTAAAAACAAATTGAAATAAATATTAACAAACGTCAGAATTTAGACGTCAACAACGTCATCGGGTCAAACACTGTTTCAGCCAAGATTGGAAACAAATCTATTGTACTCCTCCCTTAATTACGTCCTAGTATTCCCCTCCTGTGGGAATTCCGAGACGAAATGTCTATCTTCTCAATTCAAAACATTACGCACAGACCTTACAGACATAAAAATCATAATTGTTAAATAAATTCGCGTGGAAAATACCGTTTATTCTATGATCGTGAGTGGATAAAACCGATAAAACCAATCGCACATCATATTACATTTGGGTAAGACACTCATTACTATTTCCATCATCTCTCTCGTAAAAAGTAGCTTTAATCTCCTCGTGCATTAAATATATAAATATTTACTTTGAATCACAGGGTTACATTTGACTCCTACATGTCGAAAAATTTAAGCAATCATTCGTTCGTTTATATGTATAAATGTTTGAAACGCGGTTTACTGCTGGCAACTTTTCATAATTCTTTATTAACAAACTTTTGCTACTAATAATTTAGAAACGATGCTAATGATCATTATATATATTTGGAAGCAGCGGTGAAGTCTAAAGTGGACTCCACAAACTTATGTAATCAAGAAATGCCTTTAACAGATGACTTCAAATTAATCAGAATAAACTCACTGTAGTACTTTATCAATTATAATTATTTACTACATACTTGTTGTGGCTATTTATAATTTACAAATCTTTTATTTACTTTCATAAATAAAATAAAAAAATTGTAAAGCATATTAAACAAACTACTCACTGAATAAGTTTAATTAACTAGAAACGGTCCTGGAAATGTCAGTGAAGTTTATGTTCATTAATATTTTTCCTTTTAAATAAAAAATATATATTTTTTTAACAAATATATTGAGCACTTTTATTAGTTAACGAAACCAACTTTTCATTGCCCAAAAAGAGCTGGACTCAATTCCATAACGAAAATCTCAATCCTATTTATTTATTATTTATGATGAATTGTAATCAATCAGAGACGAATGATTAGCAATAGGCACGCCGACCGTTTCTTACGTCGAAAAATATTTAAGATTTCGATTCATTACACAATAAATCAGAGACGAAGTAGATCTGTGGAATTGATTAAATTGTGATGACTGTGCAAGTGAGAAGATTAACGAGCGGCTCCGGGTGATCGAGCACTGCTGGCCGGACACTATGACGAGTGTTCCGTGTTAACAAACGATTTAGGAATGTTCAGAATATCATATAGCGGTATTGGGAACGATTGATGCTTTTAAATAATTAATTTAGACTAAATATTTATCTGCCCTTCTTAATTAAAACTTTTGGTCAAGTATTTCCTATAGCTTCTTTATACGTAAATTGAAAATTCGTAAGTTTCAATTACTCAATACGCAATTATTATCCCATTCAAAACAGTAACAGTATAAAATATCATCCATTTAAATTGACGCTGGTGTAAAATATAATAACGATAAAAATATACAATTGTCAAATTAAATATTCATAATGTATCCTAAAAACAACTGTTGTCGTTTTTGTTCTAGATAAAAAAAAGCATTATTTTAGCTTTGTACAATGCTGTTAATGTGTCGGTACAATAGTACAACGTTACATAGTAGATAACTTCACTAACGATTTGTATGTAAATTTTATCGTAACTCCTACGAAAAGATGGGTAAAAGTGTGGATTATCGGCTAGGGGCAACAATAGCGATTGTAGTATTCAAACCACAATCCTCTCGTTTGTATAATTCGTCGATCTTGTCGAGATTCAGCATTCGCCTCAATGTTGTTGCCATTGCAGAAATTCTGAGGTGCTTGTGATATCACAACTTGTTGCGATGATGTTTTGTGAAATTTGTTTATTTGGGCCTAAATATCACTTGACCATTTGGTGATTATGTAGGAGGTATTAAAAAAAATACATATATAAATAATTATATGATACCTAACTAAACGAAGGCAATTCTACGATTGATATATTATTGTAGTACACTTTACAGGTAAACTAAATTTACGTAGCAATTTAAACATATATGTATGTTGGGAAAAATATCTTTTTACTAATGTTTTTCTTATGAAAGAGGGAGGACCGCCCATAGACAACTGCAATACCCGGGGGGTCACAGAAGCGTTGCAGTCCTTATAATATATGTAATATGCTATGTAATATGCTTATTATCAATTAAATAGCATGGTAATCTTTATCTAAGTACTAATGACCGACAGAATATGAAATGAAATGACAGGTCGATTGCTTTTGATTTTATTTTATAATACTTATACCAGTATTGATTCAATAATCTTATTTATTATGTAAGAAGTACCACTTTTCGTAAGGTGGGCCGTATGTCAGTTTGTTAACTTGCTTATATTGTTGGAAGTATATAAAAAACCGTTTCGTTCCGTTTGTTTTATGATTATACATTTTATTTTGATTTTTGTATCTGTAGTTATAGCGGTAAATAATAGAAATGTATACATTTTCTGTGAAATATGTGAAAATTTCAACTGTCTACCTAACACGGTATGACGATACATGAGCTGATGAAATTGTAAACGTTGACTTGCCGCTTATTCCATATGAAAACATACATAAAGGAAAAAGAATACTCTAGATCGTTGATGGATAGGGACAGCCAGTTGTCGGTATGAAGGCTGGAAGCAGTGGGTGGGGGCTTCTGAGCTGTTTTCATCCAAGATAGAAACGGAAAACGTTTTATGCCCAATGTCTTTTGTTTTCGTATACGAGCAATTTACCTCGCCCACTTTCAACATCTGACGGATCCACATCAAATTGACTACTGTCTACTTTGTATCTCTTATATTTATGATTTCTCAGACAATATTTGTTGGTCTCCCTTGAAGGGACAAATAAATTTTCTTTTAACTCCTACTGACAATCCGTAGTCAATAAGAAACACAATTTGGAACGTTGTAATTTGGCATAAAAATCTATCACACCGACAAATAGATCATTTTTTTTAGGTTACCTCTTTATATAATTTTTAAAATACTAGTTTATGCCCGCGGTTTCACTCACATCAAATTCAGGGGGAATAGAAAGAGACAAAAAATAGCCTATATCACTCTCCAGCCCTCCAATTACTCCATATACAAAATCCGTTATCACACTAATAAGTTGCTCCGTTTTGACGTGAAAAACAGACAAACAAACATACTTTCCCATTTATGATATTAGTATGGATTGGGGATATCAAAGTAGTGAGGAAACTATGGAGCTCTAACTGTAGATATGTGGTCCAAATCGCGCTTAGCCGCTTTATTTTAAGAACAGTAAATATACCTACCTACTCAAAAAATTATTCATTATTCAAATTTTTTCATGGCAAACTGAAAAGGTCTTATGGAAACCAAGGAGCATAACAAATTAGTATATTGACCATAACAGGGAATATTATAAATATGTACCTAATTGGAAGTATCCATTAAGTTGTTACGGCTCATGAAAGAGATATAAATTTTCACTGACGCTAGTAAAAACTCCCATTACGATGTCAAGCTCAATTTTATAAGAATAATATTGGGAAAAATTGTTTAACATGAGTCATCATTTGACAACATGATAAATGTTCTATTGTATGTAATACGGTGAAATAAGCAAAAAGTTATACCTAATCAAATATGCCTACATATATCAAATATTGTATAGTTAAAGAAAATAGAGTTATATTACCAATAGTTTTATTTTGATATAAAGTATAGGTCTGCTGTGGCATAGTTCTGATGAAAAATATAAATTATATTGATTCCAATTAATATAACCTATTATCCTAGTATGTATCGAATTAGGGTTACGACACGCAAAACTCACGATCTTCGGGGACATGTCAAATAGCTTCGATACTGCTTGATCCCTTAAAGACTCCCGAGATCATTTTACATTTACGTTTTATATTATCTTTGAGTTCGTAATTTTATATAAATGTCTTTCGCGTATATCGGTCGTTGGGAAAAATTTATAGTACTTCGAGTAAATTTGATTAATCGAGTTAATGCGAGCGGGAGTTGTATACATGTTAATGATTGTAATAATTGCTGCGATACATTACCTCTTTATTAGACTTTGCAAACGTTGCGACTAAATTGCAGCAATTAGCATTTAACAATCCTACGAATGGCGTCCTTGGTTGAGACCTCAAACGTATATCTTGCAAACATAAAGTTTTACATACAGAATTTTTATCCAAAAAAAATTGTACTAAGCAAAAAATATTCGATTACGACAGAATCTTATTATATGAAAATTAAGTTATTTATCGTTTAAAATCAGTTAAGTACTATTGTTAGCTTTGCTTTAATAAATATCGGCTGAAGTATTGAGCTAGTTTTTTATTCATAAATCGATCTATGTATACACTACCTACAATATAAAATTCACTAAAAGCATATTCAGAGCGTTTAATCTCATAGAATATAAAATATAATTTTGAAGATTTATGGGATTGTAGAAATTGTTTAAATTAAAACCAACGAGTTAATTGTAAAAATCGTTTGATTTAAAATCGACGAATAAATTAGCAGCGATAACAAAGCGAGTTCACTTTAATGGTCGTGTATAAGCCCTTGAGTTTGGTATTGGAGCCGTCTGTAGCCTGCATCTCTGATAACCTGCTTGTGACAGACATCGGTTATTACCACGTAGAGTAAACTCAGACAAACCATGTAAATCGACTTCGGAGCCATGACTAATATAATAACTCTAATTAAAAGATAGGGAATTTATACTAAACTTTATGTATATGTATATTGTTGTCTGTTATAGATTGAAATATTGTTAAAACAAAGTTATTTCATTTAAAATTGAGATCTACATGGAAAATTTGTCACATAAATTTTTGATAACCACTGGAATGTTGGGCCTTATTCAAAATCCCGACAACACATAAATAAGAATTCAGACAGATTTATGAGAAAAGTCATACGGTTACTTAAAAAGTAACGTTTTATCGTTTATATTAATATCTCGGGCAGTTTTGGCATAGTCGCTCCATATTTTCGCTTCATCCACAAGAACGCAATGGTTCCTGAAATTCAATTTATGCATTTCTAGACTCTAGACACGCTTTGAGTCAAAGAGAACATGAGAGAATATAAAGTATATTCTCTCAACAAGAAATTCAGATTTTCATGCTCTTAGCTTTTATTAAAGTAAAAAATATGACTGCTAATCTATATATTTTTAATGTTATAAAATGGAAGAGTTGTTTGATTAAATTCAGTTAAGATCCACAGGTCAGTATTGAATTATTCTTTCAAACTTTTTAAGAGTTAGATGATTCATTTATCAAGGAAGGCTACTTTTAATTTTATAATACCAACGGTTATCATAAAAATTCGAATATAAAATCTAAATTTACAAATTATATTCCTGAACCTGGTTCACGTTAAAATAGAAGTTACCTACTATTAATTTTCGAAACTTAATCACATCTCGTGATAGTACTGAGTTTTGCAAGTCAAGAAGGTAGATATTGTCAAGGCGCTTGAAAAATAATAATTAAGAAAGCTTTACCGTGTAAAACTATGGAAATAGAACGAAATGGGTCAACTGACTCTAAGGAGATTTAAAGAAGTACTTATAATTTTATTGTGCTGTGTAAATTGGTCCTGACTATGACTAGTTAATTTCAAATAACGATTTACATTTTATATTTTTAATTACACTACTTGAGGTAAAAATTTCAGTCGGATTGAAAAATATCTTTTTTTTAATGTCAGAGGG
>JADGIL010022591.1:0-19655 GCA_020352625.1 Cactoblastis cactorum | reverse complement strand
GACTCTGTAGTAATTTAGCCCATTTTAAATATATTACTCTTTCGTTACTGGGTGACTGTCTGACAGAACTGTTTGGCATGTACATATATTTCTTGGAGAGTGTAGGGGAGCACTAAGAGAAGACTTTTAGAAATTCCACACCGAAGGAGGTGAAAACCTTTTACACGCAGGCGAAGCCGTGAGCAAAAGACAGTTAGTAATATAATTTCCCATTTTACTTAATGTCTCCTTGTAATATGTGACATAAACAGAAAACCTTTGATTTTCAGGTGTTGGCGGAGGTTACGGTGGCAATGAAGGGTACGGTGGACACGGAGGTTACCAGCAGCCCGTCTACCAACATGGCGGTGGTGGCTGCCACACCTGCGGCGGTGGTGGTGGAAGTCAGGCCACTGCTACTGCCACTGCGACGGCGACTGCGACAGCCAACGCTGGTTCTTACGGGTACGGCTTAAGGGAGGCAAACGAGAAGGCGGGTCACGAGATGTTAAGTGTTTACCTCCGCCCATAGACTACTGCAACACCCACGGGGTTACAGAACGGCAACGCCTATAAAAATAACCTCCACTCACCCCATTTGGGGAGGGCGACTCTGATTCTGACACGTCACGATGAAATTATTCCAGAATTTTTCTATACAATATGCATTATTAATACAGACTAATGTTGCTAAAATACCAAAGAAGACCCTCGGAATGTTGCAGATGTCTATGGGCGGCGGTGATCTCTTAACATCACGTGACCCGCCTGTTCGTTTGCATCGGTCTTTCATAAAAAAGACCGAAATTTATTTGAAAGTTTCAGATATCGTAAAATAATATCTTACAATATCTGATAGTTACAAATTAATTTATAAAACGATATGCAATAATCAAATCAACATGTAAAATATTTGAATTCATATTGAGTTGCGAATCACTTATGCTAACAAGAAAATGGCCAAATTAGATGGATTCGACCTGTTTAAACAGATTTGCCCGCTGACGGTCAGTGATCTGTTGGAAAATAATAGGGAACATGATCGTTTTGTTTAATTGTTTTATGAATAATATTAAATTATTATATTACTTCTTCACCAAATGAGTTAAGAATGAGTTAAATAGACCCTCAAATTTTAGTAATGGAGCGTTTTTACTGGCATCTATAAATGGCCGAAGAAATAACAAATTTTTACCAATAACTAATTTAATTAATAGTTTTAATTATACAGTTAGGGGGAAGTGAACGTGGGGATGAATAACGCAAAGGATACGCCTATAGTACAGATCAATTACTTCGGATTATTTAGAACATTGACGACCTTGCCTCGATTTCACCCACATTAATTTTATTACCGTGGAAATTACGAGATAAAAAGTAACCTGTTAATTAATATGTTACTCCAAAAGTTCTATTCTATCTGTGCCAAATTTCATCAAAATCTATACAGTAGTTTGAGTTTATTTTTTAGAAACAAAAATACGAATACTAATAATTATATCCTACTTCCTACCAAGGACTTTAGCTACTATAAATGAGAAAGTTTGTGAGAAAGTATGTTTGTTACTCTTTCACAAAAAATCTGTTGGATTGTTTTGGGTAAGACTTTATAATAATACTGATTATATATCAGAATAACATATAGGCTACAGAACAAATTCCACGCGTGCGAAGCCGTGGGCAATAGCTATAGCCTCTTATAATATTAGTATGGATATCATACAAAGCCAGTTATTTTGTCTATGCCTTTCTGAAAATAAATCACATTTCACTTATCTTAAAAATATTTACTTAATACTCAAAACTTATATGATCCCTTTTTGTTGCAGATATGGAAAACGCTGAAAAATATGGAAAAATATGTGAATATCGGGTAAAATGCTGCGTTGATCCTGTAAACTGTGATTGTGTTGATAAGACTTTATAATAGCATTGATAAGAAAACTCACGACAAAGAAGCCAGCAATTGACTGATTTAATTTCATTATTACATTTTATTCTATTATTTGTATATAATTCAATTATTTAGATTCGATTGTTCTGGAATTTTTTATCATATAAAATACATACATGTATACCTGATTACATAAATTACTTCTTTGCACTATTGCCCAAAAATATCTAAGTTTATATAAAAAATCCAAATTGATATTGCTTAATATTACATTTTAGTCCCTTTTTTATCGAATATTGTTATAATAAAAACAATAAATATACGTATGTTTTATTTTCCTATTTACGACGATGGAGACTGTTACGAGACGATTACACTGTCCCACAACCAGTACATTTTTGTTGCACCTACAATTTGTAGAAATATGTAATGAAGTTTTTATTTGAAATGAAATGATTAATGAAATGATGAATGCGAAAGCGAATACCGCATCCCCGGCAATAGACAAGAAGGAACACCGTGGGTTTTTAGTGGGCAAGAGTCCGGCACACCCCTTTCGCCTCCCCCTAGGCGGAGGGTATACATGAGGACTTTCTCACCTTAAATAAAAAAATGTGTCATAATTAAGAAGAGAAAAAAATATTGCGAGCTCTTTTAAAGTTGATTTTGTATAGTTTATTCGATAGAAATAAAATGGATAAGCGACCAACCATAAGAATGGATAATTATAGTTACAATATAATCTTCATCTTTTCTCACTAGACAACTGAAGTACTTTATTTGTGTGATAAAGATCACACTAATCATCAGGCAAGTATTGTTTTAGATAAATGTATGTATCACATTGAGCATGAGCTGATCAGAACAGTAATTATAATTATGACAAATGATGGTGATGCCAACCGGATCTCCTGCTATACGAGTATGATTAATATTATTAATTTCAATATGTATCTTTTCTGTCGGATACTACATAATTTTAGGAATCAATACTCTGTGATTTATAATATATGGAAAAACAAAATAAAAAATTATTCATTATGCATCGGTCAGAATGGGTGGTAGAAAAAGGAGAATGCCTTTGCCCAACTTTGAGAACAACATCTGAAGACCGGGTATAAGTAGCAAAAAAATAGTTTCCTATGGGATTGTGATTTTTGTTTAATGTCTGCTGTGGCAACATCTGCTGTGGAAAATCAATCAAGCAGAGTTTTCTGAGATTGGACGCGTTTATACAACCTCCGACATGATACTCGGAGACGCGGTTCTACAGCTTGGCGGGAAAGTTTTCCCTCTGTGGCGGTTGATCGTTAACCACCATCATCACCTCGCTCCCGCTATATATTTATTTATACAACCAAGCTGGCAAACAGGCATGTCACCGCACCCTGATAACACCAGGAACTATATAATCAAAGACCAGAGGTACCACACACGCGTTGACAACCCTAAATGAATCTTTTAACCATCTGCTTATGAATGACAATTTCGCCACATTTAGTGCCGTTTCATCTATTTATGTGCAAAACATAAATAACTAATAATTCATATTAATACACATAGTTACATTTTTAAGATTAACCTTAACTAATTTAATAGTTACCAGCACCGACTGTATTAAGCAGGCAAAGTTTCTATTAGAAATATAACATATTGTGGAAGGGGCCATTTAAAAAGCTAAAATCGCTCGCAGTCCTTTATATTGTCAATCCCATATTTGCCACAGAAGTAAAATATGATTATTTTTTATAAAACACTAGCCAACCCGTGCCCACTTCGTCGGGCGTTAAAATATACACTATAGAACTACTGAAAAGTGTAACCTTAAAAAAAATTTTGTGATAAAATTTTAATTATGGGTTACAAACAAACAAATAATTCTCCAGAAAGATCTCCACTTGTCTATCCCTCGCACACTTTCACCGGAAGACGCCAAAAGAATTGTGTCTTGACAACATGTCTGCGTCTATCGGTATTTCCAGTGCAAAATAAATAGTTGGCGTTTAAGACGCCACAAATTCAATGTTACTAAATTTACCTCTCTAGAATATTAGTATAGATTTAGTTGAACTTGATCAGCTCTTAAGGTTATAATCCGCGTGGACGCTCAGTATCTACCATTCAACGATAACGAAAAGATATTCTTTTTAAAACAGCCAAGGATCAATCACAAGAACACATCAATGCGATTGTTAAATTTTAACAATCGATATTGATGTCTGTCTAATTCATGGTTATTTGAATCGATATAGTGTTTTCTCACTATAAACATACTGTAGACAAATCAAAGTGGCTCAAAACAGTAAATAATTAAAAAAAAGTCTTCTTATTTTTGATGTTTTTGACAAATTAGTTTTTGACAAGTTACACTTTACAAACATTTAGATATAAAACAAAAATATAGTCATATTTTTCACTTGCCTTTAAGTTACCTGCCTATAAGTATATACCTGAAATTCAATTTGTATGCGAATCTATATTTATGTACTTATAAAAAAGTGAAAAACACTTAGGTACTCATCACTAAATACTTATCAGAAACTATGAGTGCTTGCTACAACGGGGTCAAAAATTATAGGAAGCGAGCGTAACCGCGGGAAAAAGCTAGTATCATTATAAAATGCGCAGATACGAATTAAAAGGTCAGGTTATCATTAGGTCTAGACGGTTTACGACTGCATTTTATGCGTAAAAGAGCATAAAGACGTAGATGTATGTCAATGAACTAATGTTGGAGTGATATTGAATCATCTCTGTAGTTATCGCTTCTTGTATATAAATAATGGTTTATGAAATCAATTGGAAGATGAGCAAACGGCTTTTTATATTGTTTTTTGTCTACTACATTATTATGACAGTATTATAAATAATTTATGTGTCAGTGTTCACCACAGAGCATAGAAGGGATCGCGATCCCTTCTATGCTCTGTGGTGTTCACATTTATTACTAAACATAACTAATTCGTGATTTTTGGTATGCATTTTACAATAAAAAAAGCTCAAGTGCGAGTCGGACTGGAGCATTAAGGGTTCCGTACCATTATCTATGTATATCAAACTGCAAATATTCAGTGAATATTTCAGGTGTCTACCTGTTGCCGTTATCATTATCGAATCGAGAAAAAACAAGCAAAACTACGTTTACGTAAGCAAAATTACGTTTGTTGTATGGTAGCCCCTCTAATATTTATTGTATTTGTTGTTATAGCGACAACAGACTGTCATCGTCTGTGAAAATGGCAACTGTCTAGCTATCACGGTCCATGAGATACAGCCTGGTGATAGACAGACATACAGCGAAGCCTAAGTAATAGGGTTCCCGTTTACCCTTCGGGTACAGAACTTTAAAAGTAATCCATACTAATATAATAAATATGAAAATGTGTTTGTTTGTCCGTCTTTCACGTCAGGAGCAACGGATTTGTGTGATTTTCCTTATTTGGTATCTCCAAATAAGAAACATTACACAAATCCGTTTAAGTGGAGAGTAGTGACAAAAGCTACTTTTAGTCGCTTTCTAAAACCTCACCCCCCGAAATTGACGCGAGCAAATCCGCAAGCAAGAGCCAGTGTTAAATAAAGAAGATCAATCAAAGAACCATTCATACGTCTTGCACAAGCAATACATGCGTTTTTGAGAATAAATAGCCTCATAGAAGGTCGTATACGTACAAACAATTCTTTTGAACGTTTAGCTAGTGCATAACATGATCTTATAATTGGGTACATCACCTCCAAACCATAATTCACGAGCTGTCATTCCCTTGTTAGATAAATTAAAAGCTTTTATCATTTCGTGTGTATAAAAACCATGTGATATATTCGAACTTGATGCTGTTTTGGAACAAAAAAGCTATCTGTCTATTTGCAGTTTTTTATTCGAATCGTTTTTAGTTTTTGCTGTATATTTGCATTACTAGCTAAATTGAAACCACTTCTTTTGTAACTTATGCATTTTTCTAGTTATTCATATTCATTTCAAAATTACTATTTTTTTTAGGGGGAGTCAAACGAGCAGGCGGGTCACGTGATGTTAAGTGATCACCGCCGCCCATCGACATCTGCAACACCCGCGGGGTCACAGAAGCGTTTCCGACCTTTAAAAAGCCTCCGGGCTGGTCTTTAAAAAGAAATTGGGCCTCCGGCTTTACCACTCACCGGACGGAGCATGGCGGCTGATAGCCGCCATTCAGGCGTCGGTCTTCTGTGGGAATGTGGTGCTGCCCCAGACAAGCCGTCCCATTTATGCTGCAGGCTAAAAAAGCATGCAGCAGGTTCATACCACTTCAATCTATTTTTCTGTTCTAGTCTACTTACTTAGTACCTAACCTATACACCAAGGGCTCCCAAACTTATTTTGTGTACGGACAGTACACAAAATAAGTTTGAACTTTGAGAATAAATTATTTTTTAGCGCCTCAATCTTTTCACTTACTTAAAAACCACTATAATCCCGAGCCTCTACACAACGCTCCCATTTTATTTAATGGGTCTCTTATTGCCTCCCTTTAGACCTGCAGCGCCCACAAGGGGGCGTTATAGACCAAACACAAACCACGCCAAGACTCCGATTTAGATATTAATCTTTACGTATACGTTAATTGAAAATAGGATAAAAGCTTCGCTTACTTCAAATTCTGGGGATGGGGGAATAAAAAGAGGCAAAAAGTAGCCTATTTTACTCTCAAGTCCTTCAACTATCTCCACATACAAAACACTAATCCGTTACTAAGTTTTGACGAGAAAGACAGACAAACAAATACACTTTTACGTATATAATATTAGTATGGATTATACGTGTGAATGAAGTAACTTACCCAATGATACCAAGAAGTCGAACAATCGCAGTAACGACTCTGACATCCACAACGATATTGATAGCTTACAATTATCTTAATTGCTCTTCGTGACTGCTCGCTGAAAAAAAATCCAAACCGACCGCAGTGATTCATTTTGATTTGTGATATCATAATATGAATAATCATGTCTGATTAAAAATGTGTTTTATAAACATTGGTGGTATAGGTATTCGTGTACATCTTAAGGTACTAAACGTTAAGTATAGATTATTTATAAAAGCTACTTTGATTTAATCCAAGTCGAAGATTCAAGTAAACAGGGATTTTGCCTTCTTTAAGGTCATGTGCGTGAGAAACCTTAAATAAAGCAAATCTCAAATTTTGATAATTGTTTCTGAAAATTACAAAAATACTTTTGAAGATAATTTAAAAGTACCCAATAAGTAATTTTTTAATTTAACTACTTGTTAGTATTTGTTTTTAAAGCGCAAACAGAATCATCTGAGAAAATTTCAACTAACTTTCACAATTCATAAGATACAGCCTAGTGACAGACAGACAGCGAAGTCTTAGCAATGGGTTTCCATTTTAACCTTTGGATACGGAACCCTAAAATCGCCAATATTTAAACCAATCAGAAAGCAAACATTTTACATCCTTTGACTATTTGGTACCTAAGTATCTTAAAAGACTTCAACTTCTGAAATAATTATATACTATTCGATGACACTGTAAAAGAGCATGTGTTCAAAATTAATTTCACATCCTTTTTCTTAAATATTTATTTTTATCATAAGTATAATATTAGTGCTATAATATTCTACGGCTGAGTCTTTTTGGTTCTACATCAATTATGCGAGTTGTTGCCTTATGACTTTAGAACTTCGGTTAATATGTAGAAGATATGTTAATAACATACGAGTAGCTTACAAATAAATATTAAAACAATAATTTTACGATCATTTCGCGTCACGATATTGCCATGAACTTGACTCGCTCTCAACGTGCTCTCAAGTCACGGCTGGTCGACAACAGGTCATCACGGTTTTGCGTGGGTTAATTGTAGGGCCTAATTTATTAAATAAATTAAAGTAAACAAAACAAGCTTTTAGAATGACTGCTTTGATTTTCAAATTATTCTCATCAAGACCTTTCATTTGATACCCATGTAGGTAGTGTTTTAAAAATAACTAGTCCGCCACCTTAGATGTTCCGCCATGTTGGATTTAGAATGACGTCACTTACTAACTTTGTATTGTCATCCATACTAAAGACTTGCAAGTTTCCATCCGAATAGGCATAGTTACATTGCAAGTTATATTAAGAAAAAGCTTGTAAAAAGTCTTTAAGCAATAGTTAAATGGTTGCACTTCATAATGTAGTATAATTATACATACTAAATTATGAACTGCAGTTATATGGCTTTGCTCTGCTCTGCGTTTATAAACAACCAAGATTCGAACCCAGGACCTCTTGGTTGAGAGGCAAGGATTTTACTACCGCAACAACGAAGCCGTAAAAATATATTCAGAGTTGTGCGCGTTATAGCTGTGTATATAGTTTTCTTGAATAAATATTTTCGATTTCCCATTTATAGTGATATTTGTTCATTTCTAAGACTAAGTATAAGTATATTGCATAAATTATTACAGTGTACTTAATTAAATGCAACTTTTGTTGACATATATATCTATTTATATTTGACTTAAGTTTCCTTAAGTTTATCAGCTGCGAGGAACCTTTCACCTTCTTTTTCTTTGAAGTGTTATCTAGTAACCTAAACGTGGAAATGTTATAATATTGTACATAAAACTGTTGTCAGTAAATCGCAAAATGATAACAATTTTTTTATCATAAAATTACAAGTTTAAAACGTGTACTTTGTTTGTGTGAAGGTATTCATTAGAGATCTAACGAAATGCTGTATTTGTTTGTAAATAATTTTAGTGAGAATGGATGCACCAAAAAATTTTTTAAAAAATCGCACCTAAAAACGGGGCGCGGCATTAAGGGGCGATAAGATTATTTTTTATATTGAGGGCGAAACCAAGCGATGAACATATCGAGACTATATCTTAGAGTTTAAAATTTTTGTACAGTTTGAGATGATCAATAAATTTAATAGCAAATTAATAAAGTTTTACTCGGAAACTGCTGAATGATCTGAATAAAACAGAATTCCACTACTTACTTAAAACTAAACGATCGATTGTTTCAGGTGTTGTCAATGTTATATTTACTTGAACTTACGTCGACTTGAAAGTACAGGTAACACGAGAAAAGTATAATACACTATCGGTCAATAAAAGTAAAACTCATTGTACTTGATTGTGTACAGGATTTAGCACTCATGAATCAATACTTTCCAATTGATTAGTCAATATTTTCTTTGCCCGAGAACCTAAATATTTCGTCATTGAGCGTACTCGAATAATAACCTAATTTCAAACAGCAATAGGCAATGGTCTGTAAGAAATATGACTCTATCAAGAAGAACATCCAATGTAAAGAAGGAATTCGAATTAAAATATTGCGATATATTATACTGGCGTTGCAATTATCCTACAGTTTTTTTCTGTTACTTTAAGGTCATATACTCACCCTAAAAATCCAAATATTCTTGTGAAGAGTATAATAAAAGACGCTTTGTTTTCTATATTTGTGTGCGTTTGATTCCAATCCTGCTTAAAAGTGACAAAGGTGGAACAAACAAACTTAAGTATGCCTATTCAATTTACTCTGGACTTAAACTTTTTGCAAATTCATCTCACAGCTTTATTTTATCGTTGGATCATGTTGGTTAGACTAGTGAAGCAATGAAAAAGGTGAACGCTCTGTGAGGGTCGACGCTCCCCCGTCCGGCCTTGCTGCCAACCTTGGTCTGATGCATCCCTTAAAATTAAAACGTTATATATACGTCTAACAAAAACTGTTTTATTCATTAACAAATTAACGCTCTTGAGCACTGTTTTGGAAAATATTCAACTTAATTAGGAAGTTCATTGTTTGGAACGTGAGACATAAAATTATTTTACGCTACAATTTTGATTATTTTACCACCATCATTTTTTATTTTAGGATTTCATGCATTGCTTAACATAAGCACCTCTTTTAGAACTTCTTTCCATGCATTGTTGAGCAAAGTTAGCACTTAAGAGCTAGTACGTCATCATTCTTCAATCAGTGCCTTTCGAATCCACACTTGACATGAAACTTTGATGACATCATACAGCCATGTTACTACAGGACGTCCATTATATTTTAGCTCTGCTCAGCACTGCGCAATTACGCTTTTGTAGACCTTTTGTTTTTTAATACGAGATCAAATGGTGACACCTAATAAAATGAACATTTGACGACCTCCGTGGTGTAACGGTTATCATACTTGACCGATACTCAGGAGGTCCTGGGTAAATCCCCGGTCAGGTCATGATGGAAAATGACCTTTTTCTGATTGACCTGAGTCTTGAATGTTTATCTATATATGTATTTATTATAAAAATATAGTATCGTTGAGTTAGATTCCATAATACAAGGCTCGAGCTTAGTTTGGGCTAACTCAATTTCGGCGATTTGTCCTTATAGGTATAAAAAAAAACATAGAGTCCGAATGTAAAACGATAAAGAGTTGTTAAGGTAGTGCAAAAACTAACAATAATAAAATCAGCCTGTTTTATATACTTTAAATAACTAATTAATAACATACAATATGTACAAGTCAATCAGTTACGCTTTCACGTGTAAAATATACTTATTATGAAAGTTGTGAAAAAATGCCGTTGAAACAATTTTTTTTATCAATGTAACATTATCAAAGTAAATTGAGCTTGACTGTAAATCTGATCATCAAGGAACTTGTTAAATTTATAATTAATTTTGATTTATTTTTAAATTTATTTTTATGTATCCAATACGTTTAAATATGTGTACTTGTTGTAGTGGTTCACACTTCCTCACAAACCTTAGTGGTTTAATGAAGTGTAAATAAATATAAATAAGTTTTAAAGTTTAGTTTAGTCTTTATTTAAGCTTATTTTAAGTTTCTTTTTATTTATTTAGTTTAGGATTTTATATCATCATATAATAATAATAAATAGCAGACTAGAAATGTAAAAAAAGAACTTGTTAAATTGAAGGCAGTCCTGTGACAGACAAATACATCAATAGTTGAAAAAAATTACCTATGAAAATATTAGGTACTTAACTATGATACATTGATTTGTTAGCTTTATAATAATTTTCTTCTCTTGTAAGTATTTTATTTGGAAAACAAACGGTCATACATCTTACCCATATCTATGCATATAATAAAACTGTAACTTGGCAATATCTATACATGGAAGATATCATCTGGAACAAAAGTATTTTTAGCACTTATAGAAGCCAATATATAATTTTTGTTTGTCTCTATATGTCTGAATATATGTACGCACATCACGCAAAAAATGCGAATGAAATTTGATGAGGTTTTCAGAGTCGTATCGTAGAAGGTTTAACCCACTTACCTACAACTTTTCAAGATTATATTATATACATTATCTTACTCCAATGGTTTACGTCAAATAAAGTTATGGAACCAATAAATGGCAATTTTTGGCCAGTGAAATTAAACCTAGTTTAAACTGAGTTTATCATATGATTTGGTGTTCAGAAACGCAATTGTCAAAGTTATCGGACCAATAGCATTAAAGAACATATAAACTACCGATAAAACAGCTCAGAAACCGGGCATTAGGACAGAGTACGCCAAGATAGCTCTCAGAGGGCAGATTTTTCCAGACGTTATATTACGACCAAAATTATATGAAACCTTAATTTCAGCTAATACATTCAACGTTTTTCTTTCGTTCTCAGACCAGCATGGCAGTATGGAAGTTTCTCCTGTGCAACTTTTGAAATGTAAAAGTTATATTTATCGTTGAAATGAACAACGGCACTTGTTAAGTACAACCAATCCCTGCAGCTTTCTCTGCAGTGTCTATTGAATATTTATCGATATTATTAGCGAAGGTACATTACCTCGTTATCATGTCTAGAAAAGACTTAGTTATTTATTAGCCGTCTGTATGTTTCATTAAAATATTAACTGCATAACTTTCTACACTTATAATAAAATTGTAACTGAGCTATGTTTTTACATGGGAGATATTTAAGAAAAAAAATATATAGGGGCTCTTTATAGGGCCTATAGAAGCCAAAACGATTATTTTTAGAATGTTTGTCTGTCTGTCAGTATGTTAGTACCTATGTGCATCATACAAAAACTACTACAGTTTTTATAGTTGTATTGTAGAAGGTCTACCTTACAATATAGCGTTAGTTTCATCTTGATACGCTGCTTAAAACTCAAGATATGTATGGAAAATAGGCGTGTAACTAAACGCGGAGGACGTCGCTGGCATATGATAGTATTACATAAATATGAAAGTTTTTTGTGAGTTTGTTTGTCTTTCCTTAAAATTTTTACTACTCAGCGGATTGTTATTAAAATTTTCATACATGATTTTGGAAATAAATAAATAGATAATAAAAGATATATTTGTCTCGTAATATTACGTATGTTTTTACGAAATTCGATTTAACACTGAAATAAGCCTTAAAATTAAGTGTACAATGTGAAAATAAGCCTTAACATTTTCAAGTTGAAACAATAATTTAAATTTAAATTTTTTTTACTACCTCAAGTTAAATCTAACTTGTAAAAATACCATGCTTATTTCAATGCAGTAGCCTCATCATCACACATATGCTTTCTTTTTATTTGTAACTTTTAAAAAATTTTTTACATTTGATATTTTCGTGATGAATGATACCTACCTAAGTATAAAAAAATGACATTTACTTGTTACCTAATTTTTTACACAAAGCTATTTTTTTGATAAAAAAAATATTGTTATTGTATGTACCAAAATTGAACCAAAATGTCAAGTTTCTATTCACTTAGGAAAAATCTGCATCAGTAAATATGCAATCAGTAGTTACAGATTTAACCTTATATTAATAAGTACACCTGATCTGAATCGTACAATTATAGTGTTACAAATGTGCAAAAACTTATTAGGTCCCTTAGGTTCCCTCCTATAGGTAATCTACAAATAAAGAGAAGAAAATATACTTACGCAGGTGTACAATTTCTATTGATGCAGGCGTCCATAGATTTCGGTGGCCACTTTCCATCAGATGAGACGCATATCTGTTTACCTGCTTTGATGTGTAAAATAATCATGAAAATGTAAGCAACATACTAATATTTTGTATCGTAGTTATGTTTTTCACGTGTAACATCCATAATTCTATACTAATAGTAAAAAGAGATATAAGTTTGTAACTTTGGTTGTTTGTTAGGGCTAATATACAAAAATACTGAACCAATCACGAAAATTCATTCACAATCAGAAAGCTACACTATTCAGGAGTGCTATAGGATATATTTTAAAAGTGGACACAGGTCGGCTAGTATTCTGTAAATATTTACTGAGCGGACGAGGTGCAAAAAATAAATCAACAATCTAGAAGCATAATTCATAGGATTTATCTTTTATTTCTGTAATAATTTACTGTCTAACATGTATTTAGCTATATAAATAAGTACAAGATAAGATTAAAAGTGTAAAAAAACAAGACTAGAATATCTGGTAAGTAGGTTCATGATATGACCCTAAGTTTAAAAACAAAACTACTAAAATTATATCTATATAATATCTAAAAAGCTGCGTGTATGGATATTTTAGACCATGTTCTCTATAACTTTTCTATTCCATGAAAAATGAGAAACCTCAGTAAAAATGGAGTATATTTATTTTTAACATGCTAAGATTTATATTTTTAAGTAGCTTTATCATGTTTTTGTCATAAAACTAACTACTTACTATCCCAAATATTCGTCGATTTAAGTAATTTATTTTAAAAATTTTTTTTAAATATTTTTCTTCAACACTATTCCTACCTGTTTTAGTTCAAGCATTTACATTCCATTCAATACGTATAAGTAAATAAATATTTTAATTTGATAAATAAATAAATTCAATTTAATTTCATAAATAAATGATGAAAACATTGCATTAGTCTCCCAAAATGTACCCTACATTTTACACCAAAATTTTTGCCGCGTAGTACTCGTAGATTCTCAAAAGCAGCAACCCAACTACGTACGAATATGCATTGTTTACACATCGTATATATTAAGAAGAATTTTCATATTAAAAAGTAAATATTATTTATTTTTTTGCAATTCAAGCAAAGTCTGGATTAATTTCTTAGTATAATCTATCAAGCGGGACTAGATCTAGGCGGTGCGCATGAGTCCTAACGTTTTTAATCCGGTTCTGTGCGCCGGCGCATCACTCGACGACTTGCACTCGCACTCTTCGCTCGCGCGTGTACCACAAATACTCATATTTTAATTGACCGTTAGATAAATTTATTTTAAATAACAATGTACAAATACTTGGTGCTGTTATGTGTGGTTTCGTTTATTGTTACTGGTAAGTATTTTTTATTGTTAAGTAGATTCATCGACTTTTCATGATTTATCGACAATTTTAATTAATATCTATAAATATTATATATATGAATTATGAAATTATAATACTTATGAAATTCTAAATAATTATTTTGTATCACGTGTAAATTTAGCCTCGAACACGAATTAAGTAGAACAGAAACTGCGATTGCACTGAGCAAAGAAAAAGAAAATGTAACAGCATCAACACCTTCATCATTGTCGACCTACTGATGATATCCTCCCTATTTCCTTCCTCGCCAAAGTTTATTCTAATCAAATGCAACTGTATTATTTTCATGAACTCCTATCTATTTAAAATACGTTAAATTAACCGCAATTTTAGTTTACAAGATACAACTCCATTTAACTTCAAATTGAATTTGATTTTTATTATGTTTATTGATGAATTAAAATTATATTTGTAATAATAATATTCTCTCATGTCTGCTTTCTGAGACGGATAGCTATAAATGTAATAAAACTGTAACTTAACTATGTCTGTACATAGATGATATTAAACAGAAAACATTGTGAGGGATCTTTATAGGACCAATAGAAGACAAAAGTATTTTTTTGGATTTTTTGTATGTCTGTATGTTTGTATGCGTATCAATCAAAAACCACAAGATGGAATTTGATGTGGTTTTCACAGTTGTATAGTAGAAGGTCTAACTTAAAATATAGCGTGAGTTTCATCTTGATACTTACACTCGCTCAAACCCGAGATATTGACAATGGTCATTACGCGCGGACAACGGCACAGGCAAAAGCTTCTTAATTATACATAAGTACATCTTAACATACACCCTCAATAAACCTCTGACGTAAAGATGTTATATTTTTTTCTGTAGAGTATACTACTCTGTAGAAACCCTAAAACATTTTAATGGTAAATAAATAATCTAAATTACTTACTTTTTGTGTCAAAGTGAGAACTGGTTTCGTTCGCCCATTTCTTTTTTTAATAAGTACATTATCTTTAATCGTATTTAATTTCGTATTGCCATTTAAAAAAACAAATAAAAATATCCAAATGCCAACAAAAATTTAATGAATCAATAAATTATATTTAAAACAATGCGGATGATTCGCGTAACAAACTTACATATTTTATCTCGATGTTCTCATGTTTTGAGTCACGTTCGGTTGGTCCTTTCCGTGGTCGTGCCCTGTCTTTTTTGTATGATATACCGACATGTACAATTAAACGGTTCGATAATGGATCGAGCAAAAAAGTGCGAACATGTACTTAATATAAGAGGCAATAAAAACACTTCCAATAACAAGTAAACGTGTTTGAAGATGATAACTAGCAAAAAGCAGTGTTTGTACCTAACTAAGGGCGAGAAAATATTTTTTTCTCACTTAATTCTGACTTCTTCAAAAAAGTAAAGGCAACAATCGAAACAAAAACTAAAATCACCATGTAAAAAACCATAAACCTAAAGACAGTATACCTACAGTATACCACGAAAAAATAGTATCCGAGCACTGTTTTCTCCTCCTCTCCGCAGAACGAGGATGGGCCAGAACTCACCAATTCCACGTCTATGCTACCTTTATAACAGCTGTCTAAATTGTATTGATTTTACTGAATCTCTGTCAAAATTCGCAGATTCTTATCATAATAATTTTTTAACGATTCGTCGTGTTTTCTTCATTTTTTATGTGCATGTGGTGTTTGTCAGTAAGAGGTTGTGCAATTACCTACGTTTATATTTGGGAAATATTTTTATTAATGTGTTATTGTAACAACTGTCGACAAACCAAATAAATGAAAAAAAATAGCGGATTTACTTATCAGAATGTATATATTATATACTAGCTGATGCCCGCGACTTCGTCTGACCAATGGATACTATAATATCTTGTTAGACCCTCGCTCAGTTAAAATAAATTATATCCCTCGGGAACTGTACATTTTTCCGGAATAAAAAGTAGCCTATCTTTTAATCTGGGTCATAGTCAATCGCTGTGCCAAATTTCATTCAAATCTGTTCGGTAGTTTTTGTATGATGCCCGTACAAACATACAGACAGACAAACAGACAGACAGACAAAAATTCTAAAACAATCGTTTTGGCTTCTATAGGTCCTATAAAGGGTCCCATGTACAGACATAACTCAGTTAAAAAAATTTTTATACTTATATGTATAGATTAATACCCATAATCATGTTCTTCTTTTCACCGTTTTATAACAACAACAAAAAATTGAAAGTTTCGAGTGATATCATACTTCTAAGAAATACCAACGCAAAGGTTAGCTCCGAAGCTTTTGAAATAAGTTCTCGAGCTTTGTTAAAAAAAGTTAATTGGCCTCGCCAAATTACATATTAAACGTCGAATTGTGAGGCTCAATGTTCCATTACAGAGTTTATTGTTGTGTAATTGCGATCTGTAGAGTAAAGACGGCATTGTATGTTTACTTTGGCTGTAAAATCGGATCGTTGTAGTGAAGTAAAAGAATTTTATAATAATGCAAAAACAAACACGATTAACTCGTTCTGGTCCAAGTTAGGTTACACTCCACTGGACAGGACAATGACTCCTGTTGGTTCCCGATGACACTAGACGCAGGAACGTCTAGGAATATTTTTTTTGTTGTTTCTATTGATCAACGATTAAATCATTGTATGAATTGAACTTGTGACATTGCAGATATATTTCATCATAAGTTTTACATTTAACCCGTCGGGAAATATTAAGATGATATTAAGTACAATTTAATATTTTCCGCCGTGTTGATTTAAATAGCCTTTGCCACCCGATAAATCTTTTGTAAAAATCTTAAAGGATTTCGATCGTGTTGTAGGAATAAATTAAATAAATATCTTTTTTTTTATTCTTGCAATCCGCTTCGTAGTATCCTCTTTTTCCTAATCCGGTATATCATGGGCAAGTTTCGTTGAACTTTATTACATTAATGAAGATTTTATGAAATTGTAACTCTTTAAGCTTTGAGAAAAAAAATGAAATTTGGTCGGTGAAAGTACAACTGAAATATGGAAACAAAGCGAAATTCAAGAGCGTAAAGAATGTAAGAGATCAATCTAATAAAAATAGTTATAATGAAAGTGCATTTAAGAAATTTCAACTTTAATTCTAATTAAGAGAAACTTGTCTCGAGAAAGGTATAAGTTTGAAGTGAATCACGTTTTATTTCTTAGCAATAACATGTAAGTAGAAATGTAGGTACCATTTGCAAGTTGTTTAGACTTATACGATAAGGTGCCCGGTTCCACTCGACTCCGCATTGACCTACATTCATGGTCATCGCCAATAGCACGCAGAAACATTTTGCTAGCTTTTACGTGAATATCTATATCTAAAATCTGTTGAAATATTTTTAACGAAATTGACTTAAATTTCTTTTCTATATTTGTAAAAATAAACATACTCACGCACACAAATTAAAAATAAATTTAAAAAAAGTTTTTAAAAGTTGCCGTCTACATAATTGACGTATATTATTTGAGAACTATCAAGTTAAATTGGTATTTCCAAGTCGGTTTTCAATATTATAAATGTTATCATATTCTGCATGGTCCTCCCACGAGACCCCGAGATAAAACATTTTTCTTGGTCAGGGCAAATAATACTGCGTATTAGTTATTTTTAGAACAGATTATAAATAAACAAAATAGAATCGCACGCATATTAGGTAAGTATATCGAAATAGAGTCATTAATATTTTTTTTTAAGTTTTGGAGATCACGCACTATACTTACTACGTATAACAACTACCGTATTTTTTTTTTTTTGCATACGTACAGTTACGAACCTATAGATTAACACCACAACAATAAAAAAATTAAATTACTTGCTTAAACTATTTTGGCTAACGCTTAATATGTTATATCGCTGTAATAAAAATAATTACTTTAATTATAAGTATCAGATTTAAATAATGAGTATAGAGGCCGCTGTTTTTGCAAAAGGAAAAAAAATATTTTCTTATACCTATGCTATATTTCTTATACCTGTTTTTGGAAAACGACAAATAAGATTATTTACCAGAGAGCTTAATACTTGAAGCATCTACTACTTCTGTTCTATTTATATACGACAATAACTCACCTGTGTTCAACTATTTTGATTGCTCTTATAATCTGGGACGAAAGTCTTACGTTCGATAGATAGCTTCATAAAAGGCAAAATTACCTTTATTACAGATGCTGTAAAGATTATATTTCTATAATACGAGTTATGAGGAATTGAGTGAGTACTGTTAGCATTTTGACAAGCAAAAACGCCAAGGCTGGGATGGACCACACCGTTAGGCGAAAGTTGCACGAGTACATTCACATTTCATCTGTACTTCGCCATCAATATGTATGTAGTTAAGGCTACAATACGTATAATAGTTTTTTTTATGAAAGAAGAAGAAAAACGAGCAGGCGGGTCACGTGATGTTAAGTGATCACCGCCGCCCATAGACACCTGCATCAACCTCGGGGTTATAGAAGCGTTGCCTGCCTAAAAGGTATTTATAGTTATACGCTCTTTTCTTGAAGGTTCCGATGTCGTATTGGTCCGGAAATACCGCTGCAGACAGTTCGTTCCACAGTGTGGTCGTACGTCGTGCGTGTTATTTTCAAGCAATAAGAAAATTTTTGCAGACAGATATAGAACTTTTCTATTTTCTTTGCCCTGGACTTCGCTCCCGTACGAAGCCTAAACTTTTTTTTAAGCTTCAGCAAATATGAACCAAGACCAAAGACGAAATAAGCTAATAACAGCACCCGAAAATAACCAATGCGCAACAAGATGCTTTAAAGATATTTTTGGATGTTATTTTTTTTGTTTATTTAATTTTCATAACTAAGTTTATGACATTTATAACCTATAGGGAGTGAACTCTACATCAATTTAGAGTTACAACAATTCATTTGTCAGTCTCGGGTTAATCTGATATTTTAAAAAAACTAAGTATCACAGTGTTTGCTCTTCTGCTTTATATTAAACTAACTTTTGCCCACAGCTTTACGCGCTTCAAATTCGGGATGTGGGGGAATGGAAAGTAGTCAATGCCACTTTCCAGCCCTTCAATTATATCCATATAAAAAGTCACATCACTCTATAGCTCCGTATTAACGTGAAAGACGGACAAACAAACAAACACACTTTAACATTTATAATATTTGTATAAATAATATAGAATACATATAGAAAATAGATAATTGATAGAGATACATTTTGAACCTATTGCAATTAATGACTTTACCAGTAGTGCTGATTATACAAAGAATTGTGCAATGTATAATCATTAAATTATTTATAACTAGCTGTTACCCGCGACTTCGTCCGCGTTAACCTAGGTTATCTCGCGGTACTGGTGCTGTCACAGAATGCTTACGAAAAATAAATATTCACAGTTCCCCCGTAGGTTATAGCGTGTTGTGTTGTTGAACTATGTCGCAAATTTTGGTTTTTCACAGGGGAATCAAAACCTATAGGATACCGTACCGTACCCGTTGA
>JADGIL010022578.1:0-15343 GCA_020352625.1 Cactoblastis cactorum | reverse complement strand
GCTCCGTCTGGTGAATGGGAGAGCTGGAGGTCCAACTCCCCCAAATGGGGAGGGCGGGGGCTTTTTAAAGGCCGGCAACACATCTGTGACACCGTGGGTGGTGTAGGTGTCTATGGGCGGCGGTGATCCCTTAACATCACGTGACCCACCTGCTCGTTTGCCTCCCTCTTACAGACAATAATAGACATCTTATCATGAATTCATCTTTTATTTTTATAATTCACGTGTTAACACCAATATTGTTACAATTATTTAGTTAACATTTTCTTATACGAGATATTTCTTATAAGAAAATATCTCATCTGAGAGTAAAATACAATTAATTGTAATAATTATCCATTACACGTGCTCATTACTCAATTTGTTCAGCCTTATAATTAAAGGCTAATTATTTAATGTAACAAAAGATATATGTATATCAAAGTTTTCAGAAAACAAAAATATTAACTAGATCTAAAATGTCTACCCTATGTATTTATGATGTTACCAAATTTATTTTCGCTTATATTGCTCTCGTAGTTTAATTGGCTTTAGTTTATAAAAGTTCAAAATGACTATGGACCTCCTGCAGACTAATTATTTTTAATTAAAACTAGTTAAAATGCAGCTTTATAAAGGTTTGCATTTTTTTTCTTTTCTCTTATTGTATAAATAAATATATTGGAACCTATTATACGGATTAAATTTTCCCCCTAATAGTAAGTTCAAAACTTATGTTATGGGACACTAACTCCACGATATTATAGTTTATAACAAAAACATATATAGAAAAACATCCAATACCCATGCCAATCAGAAATAGACCATTTTCCATCTTGGTTGAAACCGGGACCTCCGGTTAGCGGAGCGATATAAACCATTATACCATGGAGGTCGCCAATCTATTTCGTATTATCTATAGATCCGCTTTATAAGTTTGATAATAATTCAACACATCTAGACACGAGTTTAATTTACTATCGTAAACCCTAAACCTTAAACCTAAAGATACTAGATTTTGGGTCCCGCCGTTAAACCCCCATTCCGCATAGCACCCGACCGCTGTGCACCCTTTCAAATCTTGTTTGTCCGCTTAAGGCCGTGACGCTCAAAATTGCAGAAATTTTATACTGAAATTCTCAGTAAAAATCCTTTTTATGTCTCACTTTTGTTTAACGGTCTTCCCTTTCTATTAATATATTTTTATTTCAAACCCATTTCTTATTTTTCTAACAGTCTATTGAACATCGTGCTACAATTTCATCACCACAATATTGTCACTTCTTGTTTTATGTAGTTCCGCGTGGTAATTTATAGTGTTTCGCAGTGGGCATTCATTGTTAGAGGGAAAACAATGATCGTGGACACTGATACTGTAGCCAATTGACTACAATTCTTTAGAGATTCAGTTCTATGATTGTTAAAGTCAGCGTTTGTTTTTTCAACTTTAAAAATTTTGAATGTGTAAAAGCCATCATTAGTTTAGATTTTTTTTAGATACAACAATGTATCTATCGTAAATAATTAAAGTTGAAAATTAAATAGTGTTCAGATTTCTTCATACATCGGTAATTCATTATTTTTATAGGTCCGTACCCAAAGAGTAAAACGGGAATACATATTACAAAGATTTCGCTATCTGTCTGTTACCAGGCTGCATCTCATGAACCGTGAAAGTTAGACAGTTAAATCTTCACAAATGATGTATTTCTGTTGCCGCTTCAAAAAAATACTAAAAACTAAATAAAATTATAAACGGGGGCTCCCATACAACAAATGTGATTTTTTTACCGCTTTTCGTAGATAATGGTACAGAACCCTTTGTGCACGAGTCCGCTTCGCGTCTAACCGGTTTTTCATAACTAGCAGGCAAACAGGTATACGACAAACAAATAGGCAAGTGGTCACCATTGCAAGACCGAGGGAGATACTCGCGCGTTGCATTGGTATTTTGGGATCTGAAGGGCCTTCAACCCTTTTACTCAAACATAGAAGCAAATAAAAAATAAATGTAAAAATAAATTTAATCATGCTTTTTAAAAACAAAACGAGCGCAGACTTTCAAAGTATTTTTTTATGATAAATAGTCCAGTTTCAAGTACATTTGAATCGTAATCTTTAATTAACGAATTATCATTTGTAATGCATTATTTCAAGTAAATGTCAAGGTTTCATAACAAATGGTTAAAGAATATAATGGATATTTAATTGATGAAGAAACAAACAGTAAATAATCGTGCGTAGATAATTTACTAATGCGATTAAAAGATTTACTTCACGGTTTAAACAATTTGCAATACAAAATGTAACTTACAGCTCTCTTTGTAATAAAAAAAAGAATCTACATCATTTTGTGAAACCTTTTATGGAAAGATTGGTCAAACATATATTTTTTTTTGTAAGAGAGAGGCCAAGGAGCAGGCGGGTCACGTGATGTTAAGTGATTACCGCCGCCCATAGACACCTGCAACACCCGCGGGGTCACAGAAGCGTGGCGGGCCTTTAAAAAGCTTTTTTATTTATTTAATAACTGTTTTGTTGTTAACTCGATTTTGTGACCCGGATTCAGTGATTGCTGCAATTTATCTATATATACACTTATCTACATATATACACTTTACTTAATCAAAATAGCTTATCTAAAGCAGCAGCTATTTGTGCCTATTATCTCTTGTTAATTACCTTTTTCAACTGATCGCACCAACACCAAAAAAAAAATACCTACAAGCTGTAGCTGAAAATCAGTGAATGCTTTTTGAGCAATAGTAACACTGAGCTGAGTCCTTTTTATTGCTGCAGCACACACATTCTAATTTTAATTTTTTAATATTGTTATAGTGATAATATTTTTTTATTCTTTTTGTTTATTTTTTTTTTGTGTGCTAATTGTAAATGTTTATTTTTTCCCTATGCTGTATATTGTTTGCGTGTGTTACTGTAGCATAAATAAATAATTTTATCTATCTATCTACCTCTGCGTCGTTGCTACTTAGAACTTTTGCGTTACGCAAAACCTATTCAATAGAATTTGATGCAGTTTTCCCAGTTGTATCTTATTTTTTTTTTTATGGCAGAGGGAGGCAAACGAGCAGGCGGGTCACGTGAACTTAGAAGACCTAAAATAAAATATAGCGCTTAGATACGCCGCTTATAACCCGAGATAGAGACAAATAGTAGTTCCGCGTGTAAGACGTCGCGGGCATAAGCTAGAAACATACGTATAATAAAAAAAGAAATATATATGCTCTCTACAGGCATAAGTAGTCTGTGGTCGCGGTCAACTGTAGACGTTATGTATGGCGTGAGAAAGGCGAGTATGGACGCCAGAGCGACAGTGAATGACAAAGTTACAGTCCAAACCCCGACAATGATGTTTTAACGAGTGAAGTTTGTTATGAATCTCTGTTATTGGTTGGTTTGTAGTACGCTTTTGCTTCTGACTGTTTACGTCTACTTTTGTTTGTATAACTTCTGTATTTAGATCTGATTTATTTTTGGCCTCGTTGGCGTTGTGGTAAAGTCTTTGCTTTTCAATCAAGAGGTCCTGGGTTCGAACCTCTTTGAAACCCGGTCAGGACATGGAAAATTGTGTTCTTATTATTACTAGAGTACGCCATAATATGTACATAAGTGAACATCGACAAGTTTAAAGACAATGACAGGTATACGTTTCCATAAAAACAAATTATTAATTTAAAAATATTAAGAGCCGGAGTATGAAGTCAAATTGCCAAAATATATATAAGTTTTATAATTGTAATATATAAACTCTTATCAAATATTAGCAAATTGCTAATTAGAGTGATACTAATGGATAAAATATGAAGCATTATGCTAATAAAGTTATTAAACATGGAAATTAACACAACAGTAGGATGGATATATTATGCGATGACAGTTTTTATCGCAATATAGTAATGTATTGATCCATATAAAATTGGCGTTATCTGAAATGTGTTAAGACATTCATTCTAATAGCTGCTGAGTTACAATATGACGTCAATTTATTCCGACGGTGTTCGCTTGATAAGGGAATTTGGCGCTTATGTTTAGGATCAACGCACATTGGGATTTCAAAGATGAATTTTTTTAGCTTTTATAGTTTCTCATGTCTAAATATAAATGCATAACTAGATTTCCACCCGCAGCTTCTTGACAAAAATCAAAATATTTATTTAGAAATTAAACCTTGAAAGGCAATATTTAATAAACAATTATTATATCTCAATCAAGCTACAGATTATCAGCATTTTGAAACGACCACGACTGAGAAGAAATGCCGAAAGAAACTCAAACAGTTTTGGTCCCTATTATACCCCTATTTTGGTCAAATTACATACTATTTTTATAAATTGTAGCCTATGTGTTATTTTGAAGTATTACTGTATAGTCTCATGTAAATCCGATTTATAGATCAAGATGAATGATGAACAAACAATATTCATAAAAACATTCGCATTTAGGGGTCGTGATGCAACTAAGAGTCGTCTTTGTCTGGGCTATAATTCTGTTACTAAAAAAGTAAACAATAATTGGTTTTACACACTTTAATATGTCAAATTATTATTTCAAATACATACATTTACTCATACATTTTCACAAACTTTTGTATTTGTGTGTGGTTTTATTATATAATAACCGGGGGCTGTAAGCATGGCATCGTAAAAGCAAATAGGATTGCATATGCACATTAAATAGAGATGGCCATTATGCTCTGGACAAATTGTTATAGCAATCAAAGTGCTTCTGTAGTGTGGGCGTGCAATTTATAAAAGTTTACTGCCAACTATAGCCAACTACTAGCCCTATATTATTTTTATTTACGCAGTCAAGATTGTCGTGAAATTTAGCGGGGTGCCATCTTTAAATTATGTATGTGAAATATATACAAGTTTATTTAGGCATATGTTAACGTTTTACTTAATTACTATAAGATATTTAATTCTAACATTCCGTACATGTAATGTAACGGAATCTTTTCTTGTGATAATTTTATCACGGGCTAAACCACAGTTGAACCTTTAGCATTTTTACAAAGAGGCGGCATTTTTGGGGGCGGTGTTCACTTAACATCACGTTTGTCTCTTTCATGAAAAAAGGCATTCCATTGGGATTCGAACCCACAACCTCCGGGTCACAAGGCTTGATTACAGGAACTCGGAGGCAGTGTTTTTATGTCAATGTTTATTTGTCGTTTATGTTGATTGCAAGCTCGTTCGTGAATGATTTATAATATTTTTAAATTCTTGTCCTAATGAAACGTTATTTAAGATTCACGGTTTATTTATATTACAGCGCATGTTATGATCTTTATGAATGGTTACTGTTCCGCCCTATAATAAAACACAATCTTTAATTTACTTTTAAATAAATTACAGAGATAGAGAAAATAATTTCAATTTCTTTATAAATCGTATTCGTTTATTTAGAAAAATACGTATATATCCCAAATCTCTACCAAAATTTATTTTAAAAAATTTTCATATATGTGAAACAGGATCAAGAAATGCTCTCTAAGGTTTTATTCAAATTTGTTCGCGGCGACGCGTGATTGAGTAACAAACATTCAAACATCTTTACCGGCGACATTTATAAGGATTTACTCCAGCCGGCGGAATATCCTAAGTATCTGATCGCGACCGCGCGAAAGCCCCAGTGTGCGAGCGATCCAACTTCATTTGCATACAGTGAACATAAATTCTCGTTTGTAAGATACACTGGCACTTTTATTGTGCAGTTCTTTGTAGAAAATACAGTTTTTATAACGAGATAGACCATTGCGACCTTTGATCGCGTCTGAACAAATATTAATACTTAGCGTTTTTTATTTGTTGAAGGTTTCTTTGTACGAGCTTTTTGTGTAGGTGGTATTTGACTTTACATTTTTTAGTTTATTGGTTAATACTTATTCGCATTGTTATCCTTTTTTTGAGTGTGTTAGGTTAATGCCGGGGTCACTTGAGTTTAGAATCAATAAAGTTTTAGTTCGGATTGATTGGTTTATATGTATGTAAGCATATGTTGTTAGTACGTGTAGGATTTAAGGAATTCAGAAATGCTCCTACCATAAGCAAGCTATATATTAACGACTGTATTAGCATACAATAGCAAAATATGGCCTATATTGTAACTGTCCAGTCAGTGTCACGTGTATCTGGTGTTATTATTATAGTTTTGTTAAGCTGTAATGATGTCGTGTTTGCGTTTATTTGAATATATGTATATATTTATTGAAAATATTAAAAAGAAACAAAGTGTCAAGCTGTTTTTTTTGCAATATTCTCTAAAAGTAGGTAGGTAATCAAATATTTAATTTGAAACAAAACATTCTATACAACCATCATTCAGAGCGTATTACCATTGTGGTCTTTAGCGGTGTCTCGTCGGAACTCGGGGTCTGTAACATAAATTAGGTGATTTTCTAAACACTTGTGATTATCTTACTAAAATAAAGTACGGAACCAGTAACGAGAAATGGCATAAATCAGTCAAATCAACGAAGTACAGACACATTTACTCTCGACTACAGAACATCTAAACAGAGCTGTACAATGTAAAATTTTAGGGCCACAACAAACATGCTTTGTAAATTAATTAAAAATTAGCTTTATTATAACCAATAGATTTGCATGTTATTTTTAACATAGTTAAGAAATGTACGTTAGTTTTTTCTTCCATA
Source organism: Cactoblastis cactorum (assembly GCA_020352625.1). Lineage (NCBI taxonomy): Eukaryota > Metazoa > Arthropoda > Insecta > Lepidoptera > Pyralidae > Cactoblastis > Cactoblastis cactorum. The sequence continues at coordinate 8,685 of JADGIL010022578.1, read as the reverse complement.
AAAGTGGTAAGCATACATTTTATATTAATTGCTACATATTATCTAAAATATATTGTTACGAACGACGATTACGTTACGATTACGATTTGTGCTAACTGTGACAATTGTGATTGTATTGTGCGTTAATCAGTGTCAGCAGGCGTTTTCATTCCTAATCAACGGACCAGAAGCCCGTAACAATATATTTTGTTTCTAAAATACATGTCAAAAAATTACAGCTTCATACCAATTAGATAATTATGTGGAAAATAACAATAGAGACTACAGCATCCACAATTTTAAATATTCATTCGCTAAAAACTAATTTAAACTAATTATTGGTTTTGCTATAATTTTCCCACCCTTATTTTTTTTGACCCAGGTGTGTTAACGACTTGCAACGATTTCAGTGATGCTTAATTTTTTAAAAGCTAATATCAATGCACATTTACCGGCAAGAGAAACGTCGGACACTCACCGACCAGATCAGTCAGTCGGTCAGAAAACCTGATCAAAGTCACAGGAAGACGCTGGATGCAGATCGCTTCCAATCGGTCATCTTAAAAGCCATTGGAGAGGCTTATGCCCAACAGTGGACTTCCTGCTGCTGAAATAATGAAGATGTGCTATAACTTGAAAAAAGCGGTATGTGTGTTAAAGGCCTAACTTATGCTTCATCTATTTTCGTTCTATTTATTTGCGAATCTATAAACGACACATATTGGAAGCCGTAAATATTATTTCAATTGTATGTGGGATGTAGGCCAGATTCATGTTAACAAGACTAATTTTCGTATGCGGTTTCGCTCGTAGCTTTCGGATTCAGTGCGTGTTTTGTGGTTTATACCCTGTTTTTAATTACATTTAGTAGACAAGTGAACGTTGAACTAGCTTTGAAGAGGGATTGGTGGCGTAAAATATTATCACCCCAACATTTTCAGTTTATCCTAAACCTAGTTTGTATTTAAACTTAAAAATGCGACATAGGTGTGTTTGTATTTTTTAATGCTTTACTTCTGCTATAATATACTCTGCATACAAGACAGATTACAGGTTAAAAATTAAAATTTCATTAGAGTGAAGCCGCGGGCAAAACTTTTTGATAGAAAGCATTACTTATATTTTTAACAGACATTCATTATTTTTTTATCTTTGCCTATTTTGTGTATTATTTATTTATAACCTGAACACAGGAAATGTACTGCATGAGATGGTATGAATGATGATTGCGCCCGCGCACAATTTCAACTCACGCGCCCATAACGCCTTTATTTAGCGCATTATTTCTGCCAGCTACTGTAAGTAAAGTAATGCAAAAAGATCATTTACTTTCAGTCCACCGCGACCAATACGTATTTTACGAGAACATTAAAAAGAGCTCTAAATTTGATTTACGATTTTTCAAAATGATCGCCACAAGATTTTCAGACGGCGAGCTAAAATTGTAGAGGTATTCAATGTACACTCGTTCATTTGTTAATTTTGTTCGCCATAATTTTTACGGGGGCCGTAAATAATAGTGTCGTAAAAGTCCCGAATGCTCTTTAAATTTCGCTGGGAGGTTCAACTGGTGCCCACACTGTCAATTAAGAAGATGGTGACCGTATATTTTCTCTTTTTCTTTTTTACTTTCGTGGCAACAGTTTTAAAATAAACGATTTAAATATCTAATAGCTTTTAAATAATATAGCAGCTATCCTGGCCAGTATTTTTGTATCTTATTCTTGTATGTTAGCGTTTCAATTTTAAACTCTTTTCTAAGTATTTATGTAGATCTTTGCATAAAAAATACACAATTACACATATCATTAAAATGACATCTGAGCGAAATACCATTTTGTTTACACAGTTTAGAGATTATATAAAAAATTACTTTCACAAAACAAAATATTAATAATATTTACTTCAATTTATAATCCTACGAGTTTAACGCGTTTCTAATTTAGCTAATTACGAAATTAGTTTTTATACTTAAATCTTATTAATTCATGTGTAATATTAATCTAAAACCTTAAAACTAAGAGTTAGAAAATAATTGGAAACTAGACAGAGTGCGGCTTTGGGTTAATTAGTGGTAAAGTTTTGCTCGCGTGAAATTGTTTGTTAATCTTAAGAACACTTTATGAAATACAAAATTACGTAGCTAATTATTAAGAACTTAATTAAAATTCTTCGATTATCAAACTTGCTTTTGTTATGGTAGGTATTTTAATAATAAATTTTAAGGTTCCGTAGCCACAGGGGAAAAATCGGGATCATTTTACTAAGACTGCCGTCTTTCTGTCTGTCACTAGGCTGTATCTCATAACCCGTAATATGTAGCTAGTCTTCTCGGGCAAGAAGATGTCAATTAAGGAAAAGGGCTTGGTAAAAATAGAGGATTTTTTTCATAGACGATGACCTATCAAGCTGTCAGTATATCTGCATTCCACCAATTCTACAATTTCGGTAAGAGACCGCCTGAGGCAGGACAACCATTAAACCTCGGAGGTTGTCAAATCCGTGATACTGGTCGCTGTCGTTGTCACCGTGTAGGTATTAATTGTGTTTGTTTTGGCCTGCAACGGTGCCGAACACTCATAAATCACTGAAAAGTGATTAGCCCATCGTACAGATATCTCAAAATGTCATCAGAAGAGAACGTCTTTGAATTATGTATGTATATTTTACGATCATTAACATTCTTTTAATTATTTTTTATTGTTGTTTCAATATCAACCAGAGATTTCACGAGAGTTTCATTTTTACCTCCCGTCTCGGTGTTTGTGGCGACTTTTTCGAAACACAGATTGGCCGATTTTTCTGAAATTGGATACTATTTCTAATCAATAAAAAATGTTAAATTAAACATATTTGGTAGGCATGAGAAAAGGTCGTGAAGTATAATTAAATTATACTATACTTAAAGTATAATTTTGTAAAGCTAAACAACAATCTTGTATATCACATTATGTTACTTTATTATCTATCTAGATTGTAGAGAAAATAAAGAATTTTGATTTGATTTGATTTGTCGGCCGACCAACTAGTATTTTTTTGGAATAATAAAAAAGATGGGTAAAATTCAAATAAAGTATTTTAGGTCTTAACTTTTTGAAATTTTTAACAATTTTTTTTATTTAAATCGAACAGTAACTGGATTACATATTTTCCATTATAGGATTCTAAATTAATATCAATTTAGAACTAACAACGCGTTGGTATTTCGCCAAATATTAAATCAGTATTCAACGCTGATATATCTAGGTCGTGTGAAACAGTATTTGTTTCTTAACTCTAATTATCTAGAAAAATATAATCCTTGAAATAAACACCACCTTATTTCTTAAAAATTAAACACGGGATCAAGCTAGCTTCAAAAGATAGGTCTAAAATTACTACGAGAAGTTATTCACCAGAATTATGGTAGGATACAGTCATAGAACCTTCAAGCTAGTTCAAAATAGGTGAATGGGGAAATTAAGGCTTATTTTCATCATTATTAGCCTACATTTGAGCTTCCCACTGTCTTTTTATTTAGAACCATTCTTACTACTAAGTAAGAGGATACCTAATTTTCTTTAAAGATTGGAATGTTAATTGTTAGTTTTTGGAATTTTTGCTCAACAAGCTAAATTGTTAGGTAAATTATTGTCAAACAGGTTAGTATCATCGTTATATAAATAATAAATGGTCGTGCTGTCAAATAAGTTTTCCTAAAGTTACTAATGCGACTATCACATCACTCATAGGATAATGGCGAATTCATGTAAATTAAAATCATTAGCTACTGATGTTATTTTAAGTTTTTTTGTCGGCGAACTATAGTGATTTGTCAAAAATATATGGACATTTGTTATGATATCATCTGTCATAATAACGAAAGAGTGTGTGAGTGAAGAATTTTTGCTTTAGCTACATATTTTAGTAATTATCTGCAGGTTATGCAAATGAGATTGCTCTGCTAATTATAAACTCCCAATAAAGATGTTATATATAAAAACATTGATAAGAATTTATTTAGATAATTAGCACTTTATTTTTTTTATTTTAGAGGGAGGTAATCTAGCATGCGGGTCACCTGATGTTAAGCGATCACCGCTGCCTATAGATACCTGCAACACCCGGGGGTCATAGAAACGTTGCCAGCCTTTAAGGGATTTATACGCTCTTTTCTTGAAGGTTCCGATTCGTATTGATCCGGAAATACTGCTGCAGGCAGTTCATTTCACAGTGTGATCGTACGTGGTATAAAGTTTAACTAAAACAAAAGTAGAGACACTTCATTTTTTAAATAATCGATGTTGCCCTACTGTTAAGCAAACGTCTCCTCCATTTGCTTCCTATCCCCATTCAAAGCTAAACTCTACCAATAATGCCGGAAAGCAGCGTCTATTGCTTCTTAAACTTTATTTATATTATAAGAAATATTCTTCGACAAGACAGAAGTACATACAACAATTACATACATTGTCTGAAAATGGACGTTATAAAAACAAGAACAAGCGAAAAACGTGGACTGCAGCGACGTAAACGTTTTTATCTTTCTAAAAAAGTGTAGAACATCGTGAAATTCAATACAAAATTGCAAAAACGGTGTTGTGTGCTACACGGCTGGTAACAAAGTTAGCTTCAAACGCTGACACAAAACATAGTAATGGTTTATTCAATAATACCATTTGCTAATGTTTTTATGAGTGCGCATTATACTGCGGTACAAAGTCAATTGCACACGCCAGATGCCTTGTTCTGACTTAAGTTAAAAATTGTCGCCTCATTTCTATGATCTAGTTCAGCGATTTCATGAATTTTTACTGCTTGTTTATACATTTTCTTTTTATTGTAAAGCATCCGTGACCTAACTTAGTATAAACCGTGGAAAAAAATTTGGATGTGTCGTGTTATACCTATATATGAGAGACATATCAAAATTTTATAGAAACCGTATACTCAAGTAGCCTCACGACTCTTCGCTCTGGCTAGCTCATGAGAGTTGAAGACGTGACGCCCAGGAAAGCAAACGAGTTACTTCGTTTTAGGTTCATTTTGGTATGTTATTATAAATAGTTATGCATACTTCTATTCATCGTTAGTTCTATTTGGGTGTTTAAAACGAATAAAAGTAGTGTTTTTCTTATTTTATTTTTTTAAAATAACCATTTGATTCATCACTCTGTTATTCTGTTCCTGATTGTGAGTAACGGGACAAGTCACTTGTGATTTACAATTCTTTGTAATCGTCATTACACATATACACATTAGGGTCTCGGTGCACCCATTTAGTTTACGATCAGGATAACGAAACCTTAAATAGTTTTTAAGTATCCCAGTCAATTAAGGCGAAAGCTATTAGAACGCCTAAAAATAAAAAGAAAGGCGTAAATTCAGTTTATCTTATCGAGAACAAGGCACACATCTATAACGATGCACTTAAAATCAGTATGTATAAGTTTATGAATACAACGGCTATAAAGTCTAATGATATTATGATGTTATTATACAAACAAGAGGTTTCGAGACTAATGGCTCTGTGGAAGGTTATCTACCTTAGAACTAGACGCGAGAGATTGCCGTTTCGGAGATAAAACGGCATATTTTATTTAATGTTACCATAGCGGCTCATAGAAGTATTTTTAGTAGACAGTTAATTGGTAGAAATCACGTTTTAATTAAAATCATAACTCTCGGTATCGGTAAGTAGTCCTTTCTACAAAGGAATTATTTTCGTACGCAATATAAAAAACATATGTTAAAACTTTTTGAAATTGCGTTGAACACAAAATAAAGTTTGGTTCGCAGCAACCAAAAATTTAGTTATCAGTGGATGATCCAATCTAGTGACTTGCGAACTATTGATTATCAGGAAAATCAGGTTCGGTAAAATTTTGGCGTGTAATCTGCATCCTGACATATTTGATTGAAATTACCCTTTAGCAACATGAGTTCTTTTAATTTAATATGTTGAGACATTAATCTAATAGACAGTCGATTTATGTTTGCTGTAATTTTTACTTAAGATTTACTGGGCGAAGTAAAAACGTTTTAAAATATGTCTAAATTGATTTACATGTTGATTTGTTTGACTTTTTTTATGTCAGAGGGAGGACAACAAGCAGGCGGGTCACGAGATGTTAAGTGATCACCGCCGCCCATAGACAACAGCAACACGCGGGGTTAAAGAAGCGTTTCCGGCCTATAAAAAACCTCCGCCTTTCCATTTAGGGAGGGCGGAGAATTTGGGCCTCCGGCTCTCCCATTCATTAGACGGAGCATGGCGGCTGATAGCCGCCATTCAGGCGTCGGTCTTCTGTGGGAGTGTGGTACTTCTCCGGACGAGCCGGCCCATTCATGTTGCAGGCTAACAAAGCAAGCAGCAGATTCCACACCATTACAAGTAGTGGCTCCATAACACTACAAAGAAGTGGCTGCCTACCACTACATAGACTAATATTTCTTATGTGTACCCTGATAAGTTATGCCTTTCACCCAAATTTATTGCTATATAATGTCGATTCAGCTGATGTGAATAACAGTTAATAAGTAAGTATAACTAGTTACACAAAATTCTCTAGTGCCGTTTGGCTTGTTTGAAAATGACCGTCAAACGAATACCGTCTTTGATAAATGTCCGTGTACACGGTCCACCACGTTTTGGGTCCGATGACTTCTAGATTAAATTAAAACATTTCAAGTAAATTGGTTTGAGTAAAACACCATTTCGACGAATGTAATCTTAGTTTTTTAGGGTTAGAGTTTAAATAAAATTAAAGGAAATTTGGCTAGATTGCAGATGGTCGTCAAACGGATGCCGTCTTTTATAAATGCCCGTTTACACGGTCCGTTCCGTTCTCCAGAGGCGACCGCACGGATAATCAAATCTGCTATTTGTTTTGAGCTACCTACTATCTAAATAAAAAGTCACGATTTGTATAATTTTTTCGATCTTAGGAATTCAAATGATTAACGTTGTAAAGCAATTTGAACAAAAATGTTAATTACGATTTTTTTTAACTTTCCACGAAATTTTGTAATAAATTGGGTTCTTAAGTCAGAGCCTTAAAACTTAAAGTTTTATTGCATAAAGAGCTTTTTCGTTTCTTGTAGAGTAATCGTTTATAATTCGAAGAGAAAGATTTATGATATAGATATTTTATTTATGTGGTCACAAATAGAAATAATTGGCATAATTTAAGAGTATATTTTTAATAATGTTATAATTGTCGGCGTGATTAATGTATAGAGGCAATTGAATGACAAGTTAGCCCGCACGAAATTGAATCTAGTATAGATAATTATAAAGAGGTAAAGATTGTAACTTTGATTGTTTGTAAGGGCTAATTTTCGGAAATACCGAACCGATCATGAAAATTCTTCCACAATCAGAAAGCCACTATTCAGGAGTGCTATAGGCTATTTTTATATTTTAACGCCCAATGAAGTGGGCACGTGTCGGCTAGTTTGCAATAAATTACAATTTTCAATTACCAATCGTTTTTAACCGTAGACGTTCATATGGACATAGGCACACTATAAAGGTTTCTTAAAAATACTGGACCCTAAAACTGTATAATATTTTTTCTTACAAAAATACAAAAGGTTTATGGTGAATTCCGTCCACAGACTTACAATGTTGCTAAATGACATGTTCATTTCATCGAAAAATCAAACGAAATGTTTTGCTCTGTAATAACCATTAATAACCGACTGAACCGCACTTTATGATTCTGGCAAATTGTACATAATACATTCCAAACATCATCGAGTCCCATAAAAATAAACTTTGAATAATGCGTTGATTGTCGTCGATACATCAACTGTGTTACAATAACACGGACAAACGGACGAAATTACATGTGTGGTTAATATCGAACGGCGCAAATAAATAATTTAAACTGACATTTGGTCCCTTTTTTTGTAGTTAAAGACAAAGGGATTACACGCCCACGGAGCCGAACTTGAAGGGCACCGAAAATTATGGACCATGTTCACTTTCCGAGGCATTCCCGGACTAATGATTTCGAAAGATATCCTCCCCTTGAATGTAAAACGACTCCGCCCCGCGAATGAATTGAAACACTGGCCTATGGATTTTTATTTATTTATTAATTGTTCTTTTTAACGGCCGGTGGCCGGGCCAAATACTTTTATTATGCTATTTGGAAATGAGTTTAGATGAGAAATATGAAATATTGCTCACAAAAAAGGCACGTTGCGACGCCATAGGGTCTTTGGGTTATCGAGTTTCAATTTTAATGTAGGTGTCGCATTGTGATGATAGAAGTCACGTAATTGTATATTTTAGAAAATATTTTGCTGATTATTAAATCCCTGAGCTTAAGATTGTTGACTGTTTAAATAAATACATATATAATATATAACCTTTTTGAAACACGGATGTCAAGAAAAAACATCGTTACAAGGTCTGTTTAAAATCCTTGAAACAACTGCATACTTCACTACCAATTTCCATCACTTCTCCCTCGGATCTACTGGAAGAGACTTCTTTTGAAATAAGTCCTTTGTACTATTTTTAATAAAATTAATTTGTCCTATGTAAAATTGTGCACAGAAAAAATATTTTACAAATTTTACTAGACATATTATTATTAAAGAATTTCAAAATTAACAACTTATATAATTCGAAATATGTTACATAAAATGAAACAAATTTAATGGATTTTATCGCAGTTTAATCACTACACATGAGATGAGATTTGACAATATACA
>JADGIL010022573.1:0-15456 GCA_020352625.1 Cactoblastis cactorum | reverse complement strand
TTGCCGGCTCCCAGAACGAACTTACTGCGCTTTTAAATATATAAATAAATAATGTAATGTGCGGACAACGCTATTTCATACTGTTTTACAACTTTCGTTTTAGAAAATGTGCAAAGAAATTATCGGTATACCTATGGTACATGAAAGGCGTATTGTATAATTACTTATTAATCACTAGCAAAGTATCTAAAACAATAAAAAACATTACACAGTTCACAAAATGGGTTGCATATAATGTTAGTCTCAATAAATATTTTTCACCGTAGCGGTGAATCAGTAACTTATAAGTTAGTGAAGTGTACCAGTCCCAAGACATTTATTTTTGTTTCATCAGACTACCAATAACCGAAATCCAACTAAAATTTATGTATATTAGCTAAAATTGTAAGATTTAGTAATCAATTTCAATCGGTACCTATTATTATATTCTATGCTATAAACTCAATAAGGTTAGGTATAAGGCAAGCTCGCAATCAAGAGGTAATGTTTCCGTTCAATCGCTGATGAAAAGGTAGATCTTAATTATTGGGAGATCCCCCCGGCTCGTCCCCGTCTCCCTGATCTCGTAGAGTAAAATATACTACAGCGTGCGCAGCAAAGCGAGAAAGAGAATTTGATTTATTTACGTGTTTTAAATCGGCCTATGTGACTCTTAATCCTCCTAATATTCGAAGAATTCCACTCGTTTGGCCTGCGGTGAGGAAACCCAGCTGTATCTTCTCGTCCAATATACCTTAGTGCTTGAAGAGCTAAGTCTTTGTCCAGTGTTTGTTAAGTACCAGAGATGACATGTGGATCCAAAAAGATCAAGGTAGCAAAAATTATGGAGAGGATAATATGCTGAGTGTTTTGACTAATTGTAGGTAATCAGCTTGCTTCTACGAAAACCTTTATGTGCGAATCCTACTCGCACTTGGCCACTTTGTTATCATAACAATAATTTACAGATTGTGGGACAGATATAAATTTGAATACTTTATCCATAATATTTTTTCCTATTTGCAATATCGTTCTATAATATTATCAGATCGACTGGCACAATGTGCGAGCTCTCACATGTTTCAGTTACTCTAATCCGACTCCGCCCTTCAAATATTTTCATCCGCAGATAAGACAAATACCTCAATTTGGGCCCGAAGTTCATGCTTCGTTTGTTCTCGGATTAAATTTGTCGAATTTTATTTGTTTTGCTATTGGTTGATTCGTGTAACCGAGTTGAGATCACTCGACAGTTATTGCGTTGTCTGAAAACTATTTCATTTGAGATGTAATCATTTTTCCTGAGAATTTCGCGTTAGATATGTTGGAATATTTCTCTGAATTCGTGCGAGTGAGATGAAAATATCAATGCCGCCATTGCTAGTCCTCGTCTTCTATAAATCTGATGATGACGAATCAAGTCTCGACAACCCCTCTGCTCTCAAACATACCTGAAACAAACAAAATAACGTATGAGTATCTACGTTAATGAAATAACAAACCCAATTTTTTGGGATCCCGTACCGTAAAAGGTAAAACGGGAACGGAAAGAAATACATCATTTGTGAAAATTTCAACAGTCTAACTTTCACTGTTAATGAGACTGGTGATAGACAGACAACATAGTCTTAGTAATAGTGTCCTACCTTACCTATCCTTTCGGTAACCCTAAAAATACTGTTAATGTCAGCTGGTTTTCGCTGTGTCGTGTAAAAAGTGTCGGCCATATTTTTTACCCGACTGCGGCAGAAGGAAGGTTATGTTTTTCGGGCGCATATATGTATGTAGATTTCTATGATTATTTTTATCACAATTATAATTAGGTATTATGTAGGTATAACATAAAAATCAACTGCTTTTATTAGTTTCGCTAAAATTATTACGATGTCCTCGAACTCATAGCGTCGTGAATCTTACCGCAACATTCTGCTGAGAGGAAGTCTTTTTTGTTTATAATAAACAATATATATCAAATAAATGACCTTTCATTATTTCCTTATCTCTCTTTCTCAATAAAGAGCAATTGAACAAAAATTACATTGGTGGTGTGGCGGCGACCGGCAGCGACTCCGGGGCGATAACTGTTTCAATGATGGCGAGCGATCCGAGCGAAAACCGCTGATTTGCAGGTTCACCTGTATGACACAGAAGAGTAGACGTTTGGGGGAGTCGATCAAAACCAGCTAAATATTATCGTTGGATTCCTGAAAGCCTGACCAAGTTCGCAAGAAGATGCTGTGTGCAGTGAAGGCGTTGGAAGTATCCAACCAGTTATTTGGGAGTCTATGGGAGAGGCCTTTGTCTCGTGGCAGTGGACTTCCTGGAGTTGAAATGATGATGAATAATCAGATGTTGCTGTGACTGCTCTTCCAAAATGTATATCGGGATGACACGAGGATAATTACTTTTTCTGTTCTTGTTTATGATGATTAAAAAATAGAAGCTTATACTGAAATGTAGATAGTGTGTTGTAATATTAAAAAATTAAAAATGGTTTCTTGCTAATATTCAAACAAAGCAAATTCTTAATGGCGCAGGGCCACATCCTTGCTTTCGTTAAATTGTAATAGGACAATAGGGTTTGAGAAATAATCTCGGATTTATTATTCGGTTTCTCTGATAGCCAATTTTTCTGTTGCTGAGGCGGCACAGATTAAGATTGATTAATATTTTTTTGTGATCGGATCTATAATAGAGAAATTTTGTAATCTTATAACAGCGAACGATGCGACTCTTAATTATGGATAGACTAAGCAATTTCATTCGATTATTTTTAACGATAAGCAAAAAAGTTTGTGGTTTTGTTTACTGTCCAATCTCAAATTTTGGTAATGATCAAAAATTCCTACATGTAATATTATGTAATCATAGTAAGGCAAAGAGCCCTAACTCCATTACAAATTCCAACAAGGGCCTAATCTTTATGTATACAAAGACATTTTGATGTGGTTTACGCACTTAGTATATTACTTTAATTGTTCTTACTATAATAATTAAAGTAGTAGTAATTTACTTAGATTTTATTATAAAAATTGAGTGAATCATTTATTTGTAAATATAACCCGATAGATCGTAAGTTGCTTATAATCAATGTATCTCTACACATATTGTTGTGTAAGGTGTACACTTTCCACAGCCAAAACACATAAAAAAGAAAGAAAAATGGCTAATAAAAGGGTTACCGAGCTAAAAAATATACTAAACCCAGACAGACATAGGTGAGGGACCTTGAAGGGAGAATCGATGTCGTGACATTGCGGGGTCAGGCCGATACTGCGGGGGTATAATTAGAGATGTGTCGACTGATGTCTAAAGCACCTGTACGGTTGTTTTACAAAAATGTCTTGTCTGACAATATAAAAAAATAACTATTCAATAAATATATAGAGATACATCACACGGATCACTCCAAAGTAAGTTTGAAACTTATGAGATACAAACTCAAGGAAACTAAAAGTTTTTTTTTAGTAAAAACACATATACATATGTACATAAAAATACAAGATCCAGGCCAGTCAGAAAAAAATCACGTTCCATCTTGACCTGACCGGAAAACGAACACGTGGCCTCCTGAGTAGCGGACTGGCATGTTAGTCATTACACCATGGAGGTCGTTATTACTAGACTAACATATTTTCACAATATAATATTGATATAATGACATCTATTGTTAGAATTATAAATATAAACTCATATGTCACAAAAATCCATCGAGGATAGCAAGAAATATTAACATAACACACGAAAAAATAGACTGTTCCCCGCGAGGAATGCAAATGTGAACCATATTTGAATGAGCAGAATCGTACGCGGCGAATTTCTTTAAAAACATGTATAATCAATGTATTAACTAGCGGCCGTCCCGGTTTCACCTGCACAGCTCCATTTGCCGTGGAATTAAAAGTAGCCTATATTATTACAAATGGACTATCTTAATCCAGAAAGATAAATGGAACCAGTTGGTCCTAAGATTAGCTCCAATCAAACGAAGAAACTTTTCTGCTTTAGAATAAACCAGTGAATACAAAAGTGAATCTTCGCTTTTGTAACAGGCAGAAAGATATCTTTAACTTATCGTAATAAAACATATTTTTCAATGGAAATACAACACATGAGTAAGAAATCTACTTTTCTAGGCTGTTTCTAAAAAGCATGACATTCATGAATTAATTTTTACATCTATATCAATAGCGCCGATCACAGACTCTCGACTCGATGGTCCTCGACTGTACTTAACGAGCCCTTCGCTTAAATATTAAATTCCCTTTGAAACCCAGTCGCCGAGGCTTGAAAAATAACGAGGCTTGTTACCCCGTGGTGTCTATTTCTTTGACTAACTTCAGGACGGAATTTCGGAGTCGAAAGTTTAACAATTGTCTCTAGTGAAGGTCGCTTAAATATACAAAGTAAGAACAAACAACAAGGGCATAATGGCTCCAAACGAGGTATACCTTACCCTCTTCAAACAACTCCGCGATTTGTTGCCTATTAACTGGATCTATTTAAGTCCGTAACCCAAAATTAATTTTTAATTAGACCCTCAAAGGCTTCAAAGTTTTACTTGTCAATTTGTAAAGTTGATGGTATCATTTACATGTTTTATTATTGCTATTAAATGGGGTACGATTTACACAAAAAGTATACAGTATGTGATTGGATCGTTAAATAGTGCAATATAAGTGTATGTACTAATTTGGATAGTATATGCTGGTCAAATAATTCAAAACTACGCAAATTCAATGCTGTTGGCATTTATTTACACAAAATTTTAAAAATTTAAAACTCTTTATCTATCTACAGGATTACAGGAAACTACATAAACCCTAATGGATAACATAAACTGGAAAATCTAATTAAGCCCAAACGCGGGTCGGGCCGCGACTTAAACGGCGGAATTAGCAAAAACTGCACCCGGTTGTGTGTGGTATACCCGGGTTATTCTGGTGATGGAGCATCGACGAGACAGGCCCCCAAAAAAACTAAAGAAAGTAGTTATTAAACTATTAACTTCGTACATTACACGAATATTAACTTCGTTTATGACACAAACTTTACTTGCACTGAAAAAATAATCGTGCATCTAGGTTTTTCTTGTTAATCTGATGAAAATGATAAACTAACAAATATGCTTGGTATAAATGTGTTTTTACATTAATTATTGCATTCTTTGTGAGTCAAACTTTCACGTCATACATCATCTTTTACATGTACCACACATGTATCAAAAAAATATGATAAATAGTTCCCGAAATTTAGACACCCAGCTAAAAAGATATAACGGATTAATATTCTATTTATAATTAAATACGGTTTAAGGGGTCGAATTTATAAAGGATGTGAGTCGCTGTCTACATATAAAAGCGAAAGACTCGTATTTGTAATGTGATTACTGATTTTGCATAACTTGTACTTTATAATGTGGGTTTGAAGCGTAAAGTTCAAAATATGTCATAATGTGCACTCACCCGGATATTCCGGGTGATGTGGCTCGTCACAAAACTAAAGTGAATAAACAAAAAACTGCGTGCAGTTAATCAAAAAGGTTCGATAGTACGTCCAGTCACCCGAATTTTCTTGGTAAAACGAGATCTACAGAAAAATATTTATAAAATATTTAATATAGATTTTTTTTATATTTTGATTATATAAAGAACGACATTAATTATGTATGTACTTCTTCGCAAGCAAATCATCTGGGCAAAAATATATAAACTTTAACTTTCAATATACATTTTGCTGAAAGATTTACTTAGATGACAATATATCTTAATACTGTCCTCTTTACATTTTGTTGGCGATCTCATTGTTAGTGGAAATAATAATAATAATCAGGTGCATGTGTGTCATGTAACAGGACCTTCAAAACAAAATTATTTTGAACTAGCCGACCGCGCCCACTTTACTGGATGTTAAAATATAGCCCACAGCACTCTTGAATTGTATAGCTTTCCGGCTGTGAAAGAATTTGCATGATCGGTTCATTATTTCCGAAGATTAGCCCTTACAAACAAACAACCAATGTTACAAACTTTACCTCTTTATAATATTTGTATTAGTATAGATAAATAACTTTTTATGTCTGTGTTCTCTCCTCACTCGCCAGTTGCCAGATATCACTCCACCTACAATGTATAAGCCTATATAACTATTAATCCTCGATTAGATACTATACATGTCTCTATTCAGTGACACTACATATGTCATTGCATCAAAGAATTCAGTACAATTCCCGCACTCCCGATCTCGGCGGTCCTAATTAGAGGCGCCTCAGCTTGTGTGTGACACTCGCCTGCGACCCCATTGAAAAGCTGTGAGTGCTGTCCCATTTAAATTATACTAGCGTCTTAGTAACGTAGTGGCGGTTATGAAAGTTAGAACTCGTCAACTCAGCACGCCGCCAATGAATGGCATTTTGTATACAAGATTGAATGGACTATGTCGAAAAGTCGAGAAGATTTTTTCTTTATTCATCTATCACTTGATGAAATATCATTTTTTTTACAATTTTATATTTTATTGTTTATACAAATCAATTTTATTTAAAAAATTGTGAATGTGCTATAAAAAATTAAGTGATCTTTGCTTACAATTGATGGCTCGAAATGAAACAAATTACAGAAATACCAGAGATTACGTACCACGCAATGAGAAGCACGTTGCAGCTTGCCCTTAAGAAGCCCTCAGCCCTGTAGAGAGCACCTGCATCAACGTGAATGTCGTCGTAAAACACCCATTGGAGCTTTTGAAAGCTTTGATTTGTAATAAACTTGTCTTGGAACACAGTAATTGAGTTGTATTGCAGAGTCTACACTTACAGCTTTAATAGACTACGAAATTAAGGCCTTCGAGCCAATCATTGACGTTTTGATGTACACAATTTATCGGCAAATTTATGAAGTCGCCGATTTAACCCGTGTTCATTTACTTACTATTGAACAATTTCTTTATCAAAAATATTGATGTCACTTTGAATTATAACTTAAGTACTTTCTGAAAATTTCAGATAAGAAACAATTTCCTTTTAGTTTTCTTTTATTATGTTCTTGGGATAGTTACATAATAAAGAATTGTTATATTGAACAGAAACTGACTAGATGTTCAATATTCGATATAAACAATATTTGTTATATTGAGCGCAAAAAATTTTGTGACAAAAAATAAATTTATCTGACGAGGAGCACACGGCAAAATTGCGATTACGACAAAGGCGGCAAACGCGTGGCAAATAAAGCAATTCCGGAACTTATCAGCCGCCGCGGCAGGCGGACGTTGTTCCGCCTATTATATTGCTCGGACATTTTTCTCACAGAATGGACTAGCACAAAGTAAACCGACCATAGAAGTAGCACTATGTACAAGTAGGGTTATAGATTCTAAAGAAGCAAGTGATCACATCGTCCTAAAATTTTTAATACCTTGTAAATTCTAACTTGACCAATAAGTCATTTCAAAATCTCTTAACGTCTATAAATTGATCATGCACATTGCACATACATCTACTGTTTCCATCGAAAGTACATACTCTTACAACCTACGTTGTCCTACTATAATGAATTTCGTTATTCGAAGATAACCTGTTCGATTTTCAACGATACACATCTGTGGTTTCGTCATTGAGCGCTCCCACGATGAAGGTTTTATCAAGACAGGTTGTGGAGAAAAGGTGTGCCATGTTAGATTACGGCTGAGGGCTTTTTGTGACGGCCTTCCAAAGGACACGGCTTCCACTAAACCTGAATCATGTCCGGCCAGCTGCACATCAACCCAACCAAATTCATTGAGAATTTGCATCTAACAAATTACCGCCTCATTTATCTCTAGAACACCAAAGTATTGATATTACTTTTTATTTACTTCTTGCTGTTTGAATGCTTTTGGACTCAATTCAGACATTAATCTCACACAATACAGATACATATAATGATCATATTGATGGCATCTATGAATTTTTAAAATTGATAAAAGTTCTCCAATTTTTGACTTTTTAGGATACCACTAACAAATAATCATTTCAGAATAAAGAGCAATTCGTCACGTCAAAACTCTTTTTATATCAAGGATGTACAAATGTATCAGATATATCGGCCAGAGAATGGAAATTTATAGGACAGATAAGAATAAATAGAGCTGGTCTGGTAAAGGTAAAAAACTAACGTTTGATATGGAGATGAATTACCAAACGTACATATCTATTGAAATGAAACAAATTTAACGGATTCTATCGCGGTTTAATCACTAGCACTACACACAAAGGAATTTTATACTGTTTTAAGTTCTCTATGTGTAACTATTTATACATATACATATATGTACATATCTATGCCAAAACAACTGGATCAAATCTGCCTCTCGGCTATACTGAGATTTGAGCACAAACTTGCGAGATTCTCAAACGCCATCAGCCGCCATTGTGAAGCTCTTTACATAAATTATCATACATTCAGACTCTGGAGCACTATCTCAAATGTTAGAGACGGGGTCATGTAGGACTTCTATCTATTGCTTTCAATAAAAGGCAAAGTACTAAATCTATTTCTTAATATAATACATACAGAAAGGAACCGAAAGCACTCTCGATTCTGAGGATATATCAGAAGATAAGTATATACACTTATTTGCCTGGACTTACCAACTTAGTAAGTATAAGTACGGAAAATGTTTACCAACTTCGTGAAAAACAGATATTGCACCTTCTCAGTAACTAACTTACCAGGTACTCTCAAGTAGTATATTGTCACTTGTAAAATATTATTTAATATATTGTATAATCTCCGCCGCATTGCTACGTCACACATTCGCGCCAATTACAGCCGCCATCTTGTTTGAATCCGCCATTTTACATGCACGTTTACACGCTTCCCGTTTTAATTGCCCGCTCTCACGTTACTGTTCCTTTTTATTTGCTTTGTATCTATTTCGTTTCGGATTCGTGATTTTAATGGCTTTGCCATTTTTAACGGCTATGTTTGAAATAGAGATTTTTCAATTTAAAAGACAGGTTACGATGTAATATATTCGCTGTATTTAAATAGCATTTTTAACATTAATGAATTATAAACAACGTTTCACCGCAACTTTAAACAATAATATTAAAGTTTATTATGACATAGGTATATGTATATGACACTGAAGTATATAAGAAAAAGAGAACTTTCAAGAATGTATTATGGTGTCATACAGGCGTGATCTTCGCGTCTTATGACTAAGGGATGAAGTCGTGATACAGTATATGTATTTTTGGCGGTAGTAAGTAAATTATATGAAATGTTTTATATTATTCTTATTGCGTAAATTACGTATAGTGTTGTTAGATTAATATTACAATAATGTATAAAACTGTCTATAGATCAGATTAATGCAAGCGGCATATTTTTTATATTTTTTTACAATAACTTGCTACCATTATTATCCACTTTTGTATACAAATGGTATAGGTATTCATATAATAGAGCCAACGGGTCGGAAACGCTGCCGCCGCACCGGACCGACCTATGTTATCGGAAATAGACGGATTATCACAAATGGATTTAATAGTAGCTATAGTATATTAGTTTAATGTGATAGTATGAAATACAATACTAGAGACAAATTTTATCACGGCACTGACATTATTTTAGGACTCGACAGAAAAATGCGTGTGTGCGCGGTCTAATGATTTGTTTTAATTATACTTGTAATTATTTATTTGTTGGAGGGGTAAAAACTTTACTACCTATAACGATTATCTTTCACTTTAATACAAATCAGAGCATCAAAACAAACTTTATTTTTAGGCAGCCGGGTAAAAATGTTTTTCAGTAAAACATTTTACTCAGCAAAGCAACACCTCCATTTTATCCCTATTCAGACCCGGGAGACAGATAAACATGACAAATCATTTAGCGCGACAGCGGTGACGAATGGCGTCCAAGCGCGGGCCGGACGCTGGACCGCCGCGCGCCGGATCGCCGGAGACGTGTCCGGCAGTAGCGTTGTTCCCACGGAAAAAAATAATATTAAAAATAATGTGCCTGAAACGACACATAAATCTACCCCTTGCACGATAAATGTTTACTTTTTCGTTCAAACTTCATATTAAGTTACCCTGTACAGACAGAAATCCTACGTAAAGAATAACTGATTTGTAAAACTTGGGTATACTTACTGATATTATACTACGCAAGAAAGCGGCTGAGAGATCGTCAAGACAAATTAGCTTTTAATCTTAAAAAACGTTTATATTGCCGCGGTTACTTTATCGCTTAAAAATTATATCGGATTGACATGCAGTGCTAACCAATAAATACAATGGAAAAAATGGTAGAAATAAAGCGACGACCCAGCGAAATTTATCAACATTCATACGTAAATAAACACGACACAATTAAAATAAAACTGTTGACATGGCGCAAGCAAGCTCCAATTAATGAACGCGCCGATCGATATCTTTAATTTCGCAGTTTTCGATAGCGGTAACGTTCGCTCGAACAAAGAGATATTTTTTATGTCATAGGGAGGCAAATGAGCAAGCGGGTCATGTGATGTTAAGTGATCTCCGCCGCCCATAGACAACTGCAACACCCGCAGGGTCACAGAAGTCGACACTATACCGGCCTATAAAATATATGTACCTCTCCATGACAAACATCTTTTTATTGAACAACTTGCTGCGTTCGCGTGTGCTACATTCTAGTTGAAATAGTTATGTTGTGCGAATCTTTGAAATGAACATCAAATGACCTACATAACCATACATAATCTTGATACCTTCTTTTACGAATTTTACTGCATTTAATTTTGATTATTTACCTAAGGAAAAAAATATGTTACGTAGGTAACAGATTTTATTCCTTATGGTTTTTAAATAGAAAATACATAGTATAATTTTATAAAAATGTTTTATCATTTATATTTGTAAGTAGAAGTTGTTCGCTCTAACAAGATGAGTACGTAATGTTGAGGTGAACAAATCTATTTTTATACCTCTTTATAACAAATTTTAGTCCAACCTGGAAAACGTTATTTGCAGTGCCATATCAGTAATTTATAAATTAAAAAATCTAATTCAAATGAAATAAAATATAAGTCGTGTGAGTTGAATACTTACCATCGGGAAACATCTTTGTGATATTCCTGTTCTGGTTGGGATATTGCTGACTAAATTCCAAAAACAAACTTCGATATTAGGTTCAATATAGTAAAGAATATTTTACATAAAGCAAAAGTTTGAAGTGAAGTTAGAAAAATTCTGATAGTTGCGAAGTTGGCAGCGGGACGGCCCCGATATTGATACGGCATATTTGTTGGCTTACGAGAGTTGGTCGACTCGTTTTAGTGGTCGTTGGGGAAAAGTTCACTATTTTTATTAGAAGTAAAGACGGACATGCAGACGGCAATGGAAAGTCACGAAATTATAGTGCTATAAAACTAATTTCGGTCTTGATGTCGTTTCTGGACCTTAGTTTTATCTGAGTTTTTCTTTAGTATTTTTTTCTTTTTCATACTCTTCCTAACGATCTTCCCAACAAACTTCGATCCATAGCTATAAGGGACTGGATAAACCCATGTGGTGAAAAACTAAATAAAACGATGTCGGCAAAACAGTCGGCTGGACAATATTACTATAACAGTAGATAAAAAAAATGCAAGACTTGAAAGATTGATGGTTCATAAAAATGTGGCATACGTGGACTTAAACAATTGACAGAACCGCTTTCTGACAGACAAATAACTTAAGATAAATTCAGATGCATTTTTAGATTTCTTCAATTCGTATCAAGTTAGTCAACAATAACATTTTTACTTCATGTTCGACTATATTTAACTTAACATGATCATAAATATTATGTGTAAAACTGGTAGCGTGCAGGAAATTTCTTAGCGTGTTCATTTCACGAAATAGAGTATAGCGTACCCGAAACTACTCATGTCCTCGCGAGTAAATATAACCTAGTTTTAAGCTAAAATAAATGATTTTATTTATACATACTTCCACACAATGTTATAAATGTGAAAGTCTTTGTTTGTCCATATTTTATGTCAAAACGGAGCAAAGGATTAGTAATATTTTTTATGTGGAGATAGTTGAAGGGCTGGAGAATGACTGAATTAACGGACTACTTTCTGTTTCTTTTTTTTCCACCAAACTTGAGATGGCGAAGCCACGGTCCAAAGCTAATATTATCATCGATTGTACTGACAGAGTTACACATTCTGTAACCTGTGTAATCCTGTAACACAAGCCTGGGCTTAGTTCTAGTGGCTATTTTGTATACATTTGAATATTTACATTTTTTTACATACAGTTTTAAATTACTTTTGCTATCCTACCTTCCGTTCTAAAAGAAATGTAAAGCTGACTAAAGTCTATACATTGGTACCAAGTAATATATGTATTGGTACCAGATATAATAAAAGAAAAATATTTCCTTCACTTTTATCAAAGTCTATCCTTTCTTATCTTAATCTGGATACCGGCTCAATAAGAGGAAACAGGTTATTTATAGACATGCTCTTGCTTCATTTACGACTGCAACGTCATTTACCAGCAGTTCAAATCTGACCAGACCGTCTGGTAAGACATAAAATAAAAAAGCTATCATTTCCTGGTTAACAGGAAGAAACTCTTCGATTCTAAGATAGGTACTAGTCTGACCGATTATGTTAATAATGTATTTGTATTTTAATTTACGACATAGAATTGGGTTTATGTAAACAACGTTTTATTTTTTTATATCTGTTTTCTCCTTTGAATATTTATCATACGGATAGCAAGCGTCAATGACGCCCCCTTTTGTAATTAATTCGTGATTGTTGCTGCACCAGCAACCGCGGCCGACGTCACTTGAACACCAGCTCATTGGAACACACAAACAAATTAATTCTAGTAGACTACTATTTCCAAACATTTTAAAAGGTCAAACATATGAACAAAGTGCGAGTTTTATTGACCCTAAATCCATTAAAGCCGACATGTCCAATACAAACAATGTACGGTACAAACCTTAAAGGATTATTAGCCTCTGGCTATACGGCCTATACCCACGATATCCTCCCGCAATATACATACATCGGAGAAACTTATTTTGCACCTTTTCCAGTATAGCAATATATTTGACTTCGTTTGGGTCGATTAAACATTTGGTTAATTATATTATTAGCCAGCGAACAGACTCGTTATAGATCTTCCATAGAACAAGAATCGATTTTGCATTGGTGGGCGACACTGTAGCGGGAGCGGGGTGATGATGCTCGACCACCACAAAGGGAAGATCTTCCCGCCAAGAACCGCGGCTCCGACAGAGTCATGTCGGATGTATATATACGTCCAATCTCAGGAAACTCTGCTTGCGAGGTTTAGGTTCATTGCAGATAATTACTTTATCTTGTGGCGTAGGTAGATGTCTCCACAACACAAGTATTTGCAAGTTCCTGCAAGAACTCTGTGGAAAGGAACTCTATCCTTACAAATGATGTTATATAAATAAAATATAACTTAAAACTAGGCCAACGATAAAGCCGCATAGGTAACATTTAAATAATAAAAAATTGAACACATTCTCATAAAAATATTAAAGATAAAAAGATCAAAGTAATTATATCTCTGGGCTGGATCAATAGTTAAATTGGTCTGGTGGTTAATTCGGGCCGGATCGGGGGATAACCATTTTTCCCCAATTCGCTCACTGCTGGCCGCTGACGTAGTTAAATATTACTTTGTCAGATCATCGTAATTGATGGCTATTGCCGGATTCCATTTTAATCTTACACTTTTATCGGACTGCGTGATTAAAAAATGCCTAATATATTTTTTTATTAAAGGTTTTCTTAAAACATTTCTTTAGGTATTTAATTTAACAGACGGAGTCAAGAGCCGTGAGATTCGAAGGGCGCGTTTATTTAACAGGTTGCCAGCAAAATATCCTTTGGGAAGAATTCCTTCTTTGATTGACTTTTACAATCTGCGAGGGAAGAGAAGCAGTTAGCATATTCTACGTTTTTATATCTTTCCCAGACCAACGCAAAAGTCATATTTTTCCATTTAAAATGGTTTTCCATTATTTAAATCTGTAGTTTTACTACTATGATTAAGAGAATGTTAATAGAAACGCAAATTATGAGAGCATACGTAATGTCGCTGAAATGTGATGAACAAATAATTTAGCGATTTATTATTCGCCCTAATCTTAAGACTACACTATATGTGCAACGGAGGCATTGAAAGTAATCCAAACTTTTCGTAAAATACGAAAACAGTTTACAAAATCGTAACAGGGTAGTTACTTACTAATAACTCGTTAATGATTTGAAGTTTTTAAACGTATTTATCGATTATTATGTAGGCACTGTTGATAAATAACACCAAAAAATGTCTTGATGCAACAATATAAGACTCAATTATTACAAAAAGCCGTTATATATATATTTAGGCTTAATTAGTCGTATAATTGAAGCGAGAACGCCCTGGGTCAATGACGCCTAGGCTGCTGTGCTCCCAGCCCTTCTGGCAATCACATCTGAACTGTGAAACGTAAGGTCCCTTGCGTCATCTATCTAACTAAGCGTGTATCGAGGGCGTCCCCCGCGCAATATATTACAAAAAACGCTGACGCACCTCGTAAAAATGAAATTACTTAGCGCCTGTCGCGGGGGAGGGGCGATAGCAATGTGGAATATGAACTGTCAGCCCTTTGCTTAGCAACGCTGCGCCGTTTTAACCCCCTAAAAATAAACGTACACTTAGTACGTAAACGCGAAACGTGAAGTATATTCAGAAATTAGACCTTCACAGGTACTTTTTCACGTCAATATCTAACAAACATTTATTCTCTTAATCGAGCTACATTTCGGAACGAACACTGCTGAGAAGAAATGCCGAAAGAAACTCGAGCAGTTTTGGTCCCTATAATGCCAGAACGGCTTGATAGTACTGTTTTCCATCTACATCGTATTATCAAGAGACCTCCAACCCGAAATATCGCTATAATACATCCCACCTGCACGACTCCGCTCCACTGACGCGCACTCGATCCGTCAATTTGCGCGGCCGCGCGTTACACAAATTAATAAAATACAATGTTGGAACGCCGCTTTTATCATAAAAAATAATTTGACTGACAACCTGAACTGTATTTAACAGTTTGAAGGTTACCAATTTATTACGGGTAGGATTTAAATTTCACAATTTCATTTGTCCTACCCTACAGTTTCAGATCTTCCCTATCTCAATAAATTAATGTATCTATTTAATAAAAGCTAACAGTCGAAAAAAAAATGCTTGTAAAAATAAATACTTAGCTATATTTATGAACTAGCTGTGCCCGCAACTTCGTTTGCGTGTGATTTGGAATAATAAAAATTTTTTTTTCAGAAACGTTTTTCACCTAAACAATATTTCTTCTATCAACTTAATTAGATTGAAAGGATGTCTCTAAAATGTCTGGTCACATTTAAAATAAAAAATCTTGATAATCGTATAAAAGTTATTGCAATCATTAA
>JADGIL010022563.1:37333-57611 GCA_020352625.1 Cactoblastis cactorum | reverse complement strand
TTTGATGTCTGGAGAAATAGTTTTAGTTGTGTGATAAATACATTAATTATGTTATCCAAAACGGCAACATGTATTAATACACGCCTGTAATTTTTAAATTCCTAATGGGCTTGTTGTTAGACAAAGGGAAATTTTCCTAGTTATATAAATAAAATAATAAGATTATTAAACCAAATCTATATAAATTTTCTAATAGGTACATTTATAGTACATAAAATGTTTTGACTTTTTATTCAATTGTCAAATAAAAAGATTTATTTAATTTTTCTTATATACTATGTAAAATTATTTTTCATTGTACATACGTAATTCTAAGTTTTCATTTAAATTCATTATCCCATTTGTAACTAGAGATGTGTAGATACATTGTGTGGATGAATTATTGCCGCAATGGAGACTTTAACATCATTATGTAGTCCGAGAGGGCTACGATATATTAAGATTAAACACTTCCAGTGCAAATTGATTTATGGAACGGAATGAAGCAACTACCCAGAAAGTCCTCGTGCATTCTTCCTTTATAAGTTTTCTCATGTAAAAAATCTTTTCAAATCTTCTAAAGATGTCAGAAGTTACTAATCATCTGGCGCCATCTAACGACAGTTACTGTAAACACTAGTAAAAACACTGACTAGTTTGCAGTCTTAGTAGTTTCATAAGGAAGTTTTTTTGATCAACAATGTTGTCATATAATACAATTTCAGTGTGTTAGTTAACAATTTTACGACAGCAAAATATGATTCGATCCTGAGACATTTCAATGCGTGCCTCTATAGATGGTCTTCATCACCAAACCACCACCTTTTCAAATTGATTTATGGAACGAAGTAAACAGTTTCAAAGTCTTGTTCATTAAAAAACTATGTCGACTCGGATGGCCCGGAACTTTCCTCATTGGAATATTAAGCGAAGAAACATTGGCCTACGTAATGGATAGCCTGTATTGTTTCCCCAGATTTATGGAGGTAACTTGTAACGGCTTCTTTAATTAGACTTCTTCACTCAAATTGATGATTGTTATTGATGTTAGTTAATTTAAAATTGGAAGTAAGGATTCGGTTACACAAGAATGAGGTAAGCGGTTGTGGAGCCTTTTTTATATACTCGTAAGTATATGTTTATAATAAAACTATAATCGAACTATGTCTAATTATGGGAGATATAATCGTTTATATCTCCCATGATTATACATAGTTCGATTAGTACACAAATATGGGGGTCTTTTTACGACTTACAGAAGCTAAAACGATTATTTTTAGAATTTTTGTCTGTCTGTTTATATGTTTGTACGCACATCACGCAAAAACTACTGGATGGAATTTGATGCAATTTTCACTGTTGTATCGTAGAAGCTCTAAATTAAAATAAAGTGTAGATTTTGTCTTGATACATCGCTTAGAACCCGAGATAGACAATAGTAGTTACGCGCAGACGACGTCGCTGGCTTATGTATAATATAGGGTGTCAGGCGGTTAATGATCACCGCTGTCCATGAACATTGCGACATTAATAAATGTTAAGAATTAAAATAAAACTGTATTATTATTCGCTTTCAATAATATGAGTACTTATTATACAACTAAAATCTCTTATCACATTGCGTAAGATTTATAAGTAATGACATTATATGAAATGGCTTGAGCGCCAGATGAAAAAAGCCAGATGAAGCGTTTGAAATATCTTCAATCGTATTGTATACCACATAATCATAAACAATATTAAACTTATTTCGCAGTTGTCGGCCTCTATATTTAACCTCTAGCTTTAACCGATAGGTGAGAAACGCCGCTGATCTTCTATTGAAGTGCCGTGCCTCTCAAAGTCATTACTTGCGTACTTTGTTAGCTTAATGAATTGACTGATGGCTTGAGAAGGTTTCAACAGTGGTGGGGTTAAGTGGGGATGCTGATTAATCACCCTGTCAGTAACGCTTCCAATTGCCACCCGTCACGAACCCTTGTACTATAATTTTTCCGCTGACATCCCATAGTTTTATTGCAGGACATCGTCGGAATTATTTTTTAAAATATTTTGTACATCGAATTGTGTGTTCGGTTTTCAGTATTGGATTTGTAATGGTCATCAATGTCATACAAAAATTAAAACTGTGCATGCATTTTCATAGCGTGAGTAATCATATCATAGCGTACTATAAATTTTGTTTATTTGAAAATCATGATACATTTTAAAATAAATACATCTTAAAATATTTATGATTAAGATGTTTTACAATTACAATATAAAGTATATGTACGGAGATTATGATATAAATTTATTTCTTGTGAGAAATAGAGTGAATACTGAGAGCAATTTGAATTAAATAATTAAATGTTGTTTACTTCGTTATAGTTATTAATGTCGATACTAAAATTATTTTACGGTGTACCACTATGGATATATTTCATACTTTATTCATAATGTTTAAAAAAATGTGGCAGGCATTTGATTTTTTATTTTTACCTATAACACGATACACCACGTCTTTATCCCTTACGGGGTAGACAGAGCCGAAAGTGATGGCAGTCGAAGTGACGGTGGGCTTACTGGACTTTTTAATTAAGTTATCAAATAATATAAAGCAAAGTTTTGTAAAGCTAAACTGTTAAAATAAACGAAACGTTTTTCTGCATTTTCAAGCTCCAATGATATGGCAACGGTTTTAGCGGCACAGAATGGCAATTGTTAAATTTTACCGATAAGCCTTTATCTGGCTATTTATTTAGTCGAATGCAGAGATGAGTAAGTAATTATTCCTGGACCGTCTAGGGTTGTAATCCAGCGGGATTAGAAAGGGCGGTGTGAATGGTAATAGCAGTTCCCGAGGTGCTGCGGTGTGATTTACTGCTAAGATTCAATAGTGAATATTTTAAGCTCAGATTTATCTTTAACCCGTTAGTTAGTTCTTCAAAATAAGAGTCATTGTTTTGTCTTAAGACACTCAATAAAAACTTATATTGAAATAAATTTTCAATAATACAGTCTTCGAAATAAATAACATCCAATGACAAAAAAAAATATTTTGCCATTAAAATGGGTATCATAAACGAATAATAACCTATTTGTAATGCCTAGTAGTGGGGGCCATAAAGTAGTGTGTTAGATCATATAAGGTGGATATTTATGATGTTTATATAAACGAATTAAGCAAGCTTACAATATCCCCTTACCTATTTAATTTTGAGGTACACGTAACATAAATCACATAGAACATTTGAACAACTATCTAACATTGAGGAAAACTGTCAACAATATTTTTAGGGCATTGAAAAAATGTTGATTTTTTGTAACATCAATTTTATTTTAAATTGAACAGAGTATTGAGCAAAAATAAATCTCGAAACCCGAACTGAATACAGTAATAACAAAAATATTACTATTCTGAATTGCAAAGCGAAATGTCACGTACGTTGCTATAATCGAATTACCACATTTTTTTTTGCTAAGTCATGAAAACTATATAAGATATAAACTTAGAAGTTCTGCTTTGGGGTACTACAAGCTTTTTGGTTTAATTAATCAATATTTGTTTGTGTAATTTATTAGGACAAAAGCAAATGATTAAAAAATCAGAAAGTTAATATAAAATATTATTTCGTTCAAACTTATTCTAATAAAAAAATATTTAAACTTTACAAACACAGATTTCTATGCTACCCTTTATTTTCTTTTAAATTTTTCTTTTGTTTACAAATTGAGTTAGATTGCCAGTTTTATCAGGCGAATTACGAAATAATTATTGTTGTTAGGGCGAGTGTACACTCATTAAAGTAAATTATACGAACACGGCACGCAATCGTTTAATGACCTCAATGATTTTCTAGAATTTCTAGGTAATGATAAACTCTCAAAATTGAACAATACTGTACCTTTTTTTATATTCTCAAATAAATTGGTCTCGTACATATAAGTATATAATAAGTTCTCAGTGCCCGATTAAAAACTATTTTTGTTCTTCAAACAAATAAATATAAAATACCAACCTTTCGTTTTCCCTTGTGGACCTCCCCTTGATATGATATCGCCGCCATCCTCTCTCCGCCACACGATTTTCGGAGGAGGATACCCTCTCGCCTTGCAAACCAACTTGGCCGAACCACCTTCAGGCACCATCATATCACCTGATGTCTCTTCATAAATTATATCTGGAGGGATCACTACTTCGAGAAATGCTGTCTGAAATGTCAGTTCAATATAAGTTAAATCCTATTTACATACATAACGTACTCCATTAAAATATAATTAAACAGCGCAGTCTGAACTTATTCAGTCATTGTTTAAAAATGAATATGTATTTCAAGAGCAATAATTATGACAGTAATAACAAATTCGTAATTTATTCACTGTACTGCTCGCGTAAAATTGCCGGTGGTATAATAAAAACAGGGGTGTGTGGGTAATATTTTACCTGCATTTTCATGGGGTCAGTATTAACTTGGCACATATATTGTCCTCTGTCTTCCCTTTTGACCCCTCGAATGTTTAGGGTCCACGTGTTGAAGTCGTTGTGTGTGACGCTGAGTCGCGCGTTGTTAGTAATGACGTGTTCGTGAATGGCCAGGATAGCCTTCGTGTCGGCTTTGATCCAAGCTACCTGCGTGCGTCATCCGCGTCACCAACACCAGATGACACGTTCGAACGCATGTACAAGCGGAAAGATTAGAACTGATGAAAAAATGATGGCTATGTTGCAATTAAAGATTATGTCTATGTTTGTTTTGAATAGTTTGAGATAAAACTATTGTTTGTCGAAATATAAAGGCAAATGCAAAAATATTTGAGAGTTAAGAGGTTATTTTGCAAAAATTAGTTGTAATCAAATTTAAAGTAAAAGATTAAATCTACACTTATATCAATAAAATCAAACTCAGCCTAATTATTTGTTGAATATAAGATACCAAAGGAACAACACAGTATCAAGTACCGTGTAGTAGCAAAAACGCCCTATTCCCGCCGCGATTATCGCAAATTCTGCAAATTGTGAAAAATTCCGATGGAGACTTTTAAACGCGAACAAGTCTAATTACAAGCGAGGCTTCCCAGGAGGCAGACACGGGGACGATCGCGCTGCAACACTATCTTGTTGCGAACTCCAAGCAAAATGCTCTCGGAATTTTTAATTACATTTTCGTCTGGTGGCCGCTATGAGCCGGCACGAGCGTTGTGGAAACGATACTGACAATGACTAAAATGGGTACAGAGATACCTACTTCGTGTTGGAAACACTCGCAGTAATAAATGCCAAGTTTTTATACGAGTATTTGAATTCTAGATGAATACTGAAAACACTGAAACTCAAAACACGGGTTCTTTTTATTATACACAAGGGGTTTTAATTAATTAACCTGTAACCTATATACGTAAAATCTGAAATTATAGTTTGTTTTACTATCAAGCACTTACACAATCAGTAACTTAAAAGTAATTCTGCCATATATAAATTACAATTATTTGATCTGAAAAATGATCAATTAACTTTTCTACTTCCAACTGTAATTTTTAATTTTCACCTTGTTTCTAATAAAACGTGAAAAAAAATATCAAAGAATTTACAGTGTTGTGTATTTCTTCTGTATATTCAATATTACGTGACAAGAACGTTGTGAAAACGATACTCGTTTCACCCGCTTTACCAAAAGCGTCGACATCGCAATAGAAGCTAATTTCCTGCATAGCGCGTAACAAAAAACGAACAGAAATATGGCGTTTATACTACATGCTTGTATTGTATGGTATAAGTCTGGTGGTAATACTTTATTGTTCAAGATTATATTCACTAGTTTTCTTTTCTTTAATGCCTTTATACTGTTTTTTGTTTTACATTTTAAGTATTTTAATGTATACCTTATCTTAATGATAAACATAGCATATTATTTTATTGTCTAAAAGATACGCTTCACAATATAATTTTATGTTAACAAATTATTTTAAACTATTTATGTGCAAACAGACGCTACAGAAGTGTTTTGTGCAGTTCAAGGAACAAAACCGCTACGGGTTCACCAATAGATACATAGTGCTTGTGCAAGATACAACACTAAATGTGTATCTAATAGGACTATAGTATAGTGGAAATTAACACTACAGTTATCAGAAAAACATTAAAGTGCAGTGTAAGCGACAGAAACACTTTAATGCTTACATTCTGTTTAGAAAAGAGTTGCAATCCTTTCTATGGCCGGTTCTAAGTTTTTTACATTTATCTGCATGTTTTTCCTTCAGACTTTAAATGAAAAGATTGCAGCCCAAATACGTCGTGATTTCAACTTAGAATTTGATAATTATTTTTTTCATTACATTATGAATTTATTATTTGAAATCACTCCGTATTTACAAATAATAATATAATTGGAAAGTATATTTACCAACTCATCCATACCAGCGGTGCATATCGAAGTGAGGTGTTTAGATACTATTGATCGTGTCTTTTGTGCATGCGATAACTTATTTAGTTATTAGAAATAATATTATTCGGAAACTAATTTTCGTACAAACAAGAAAAGATTATGAATCAATTCCCTGGTGATTGCCTACCTAATATATAAATCTTTGCAAAGCCGGCACTAGGGAAAGAAGCACGTACCGATATGTTATTAGTGTTGTGTAATTACTTACGAAAATCGATATGTGAAAGCAAATAACCGACGATATAGTGAACGCAATAGTATATCCGAAGAAATCGAGTGACCGCGCTAACGGCCCCAAAGAGACTATTATCCAATCTTGTATCTGAGCGAAGCAATTCACTGTTGCTATAAGTATTTATCCATTTTGATAGGTTGTACTAGTAATAAACGTGGCGAATATTTCCCTTCTGCCTGTGTTGTTATTATGTTAACATCATAAGTTGTTATGACGTTATTACAAGAATGAGAGGAAAATATTGACGATGATAATTAAGCAAGATATATTTCGGTTTCATATCAAATATAGTTGTAAGAATAAAATTAGTTTTGGTTAAAAATATTACTCCTAAAGGATAGGAGAGAATAGGATCCGAAATAAAAAAAGTCATGAACAATTTATACGTTGTGATATCGAATGGTTGGAAGATAGTATTCTAGATTAACTCCCGAGACGATTTGGGAGTACCTCTCGAAATGATTGAGCGGGGACCGAGGGGGTTTGCTTGGCTTTATTTTAATTTCGTAAAGTGACTATTTTGCAACTTAAATTCCTTGTTCAGCAGAACACAGTCGACTTTGCGGTTTTACTTACTAAGACTTTGACTGATTAGGAGATTAAAAATAAACACTTTCTAAATTTATATCTAAAAGATTTTTCGGAAGAAATTTAGAGATTATTTAACAGTGCAAGTATTTTAACATGCTTTACGTAATAGTTTGAACATTTACTGTGCATTGTAAAATTCAAGAATTCCATCAGTGAAATGATATTCTTAAATTTTAGATCTAGTGCTTTTAGTGTGCTTTTAGTTTTAGATCTAGTGCATAAGTGTAAGTGTGCTAACTCTACAACACTATTGTGGACAAACTTACTGTTTATTGTGCAAATATAGTATTGGTGTACTCTATGCTAGGATAGAGATAGCTCAAGAGCTCGTGAGTTGAAAGAGTGCTTTAGAAGTGCATTGAAGATTGTGTGCTACAGAAGTGTGGAAGTAAGTGCACAGGTCTAGTGGGAGAGATCTATAATGTTAACAAAATATATAAGACATATTCATGGTACGATTCGATTTGATTTTATTAGTTAATATTAAATTGTGAATCTGATACTTGTGTTTTGTTTTGATCATTTAAAATTGTATGTGAATTCCAAATGTTAAAAAGCTATTTAATCACAAAATAGTGATTGTTTTTTTTAATATTTAATCTATGAAAACTAACCAGAAATAATTTAAATATTTAAAGGCTATAAAAAGAGGTTAAATATTTTATATTATCTATCTGTTTGTATCATATACCTAAATGTTGCACCGAGCGCAGTAACTGCTAGCTATGCGGGTAAGCAGGGGTAAAATGTTAACATTCCACCATTTGGAATTTTGAATATCGTGCTTACATTTTGTCAGTTATGCAGTAAGGTGAATTTTAATGCAGCTATGTTAGAATTTAGCACCCAAAATGTTTAATTAAGAAGTTTTTTAATAGTTAGTCATATATTAGCATCTTTTGTGCTGAAATGAGACATATCAGTAGCTTTCCTCTACATTGAGATAGTTCTCTAAATAATCACCATTTTATCAATAAGCTATTCGGTTCAGCGTGGTCTTCGAGACTCGCGACTCTTGGCTCTGTCTACCGTATAAGGGATAAAGACTCAACTCTGTAGTAAATATTACTACTGAGGTAATCTGAGGTCTGTTCGATATTGAAGGGTAAACGATAGCTGAAAAATAATGTTAGTGATTGAATAAGCGAATACATATATGATGAAGTCAAAATCACGTGATCAGTTACACGTTTCATATTTTCTTGCATAATTATCATTTTAATATTGACACTTTTGAATAAAAACAAAGAAATAAAAATAAGGAATTTATTATCGTTATTTTTAAGATGAGTTTTATAATATATATTTGAACTAATTAATTAGAAATTTGTAAGAATTATTTTTCAATAGAAACATCTATTTTCGAATTTCGACGAAGACCTAACTTCGACGAATTGCCTAAATCGTGTGATAAAACCTCACGAACCTCACCCGGTCATTATTGAAAGTAATTTTACGTTAATTGCGTTATTATTTCGTAATAGAAGCCTTCTAACATATTTTGTGTTTTATTTAAAAATATATATAATTGGCATTATAGATCTCAACCCGAAAGTGCTGAGTGAGGGTGCTCCTCTATCGGCTAGCTGACGAATCAGTCTGATACACACCCTGGCAGTGGCGGAGTCGCCACTCACCCTGTAACCCCCGAGGTTATTGACCACGCACGTGAACATCGCGTCCCGACCCTGGGCTATCGTCACGTTCTCCAGAGGGTAAAGGAAGTCAGGTTCCAGACCTAGGGCTGAAACAAAGAGAAATTATTGTTAGAGGAACTCCGTGAACGGTCAATAAGGGTTAACGCAACGTGTACAACCTTCAAGTTACCTTCAAATTCAAAAAAGATAAATTCAAAAGAAACTATACGTTTTATTTTACGAGGGTTCATGATTTCATGCATTGGTTTTTAAATTCAAACAAAACTTTTCATATAAATTCTTTATTCATATATAGATAAAATGTTTATCGTTACAGGCACAC
Source organism: Cactoblastis cactorum (assembly GCA_020352625.1). Lineage (NCBI taxonomy): Eukaryota > Metazoa > Arthropoda > Insecta > Lepidoptera > Pyralidae > Cactoblastis > Cactoblastis cactorum. The sequence goes on along the minus strand of JADGIL010022563.1, from coordinate 48,401 downwards.
AAAATGAAAAGTGATAAAGAAATCAATCGTGACAAAAAAATCGTTGATATAAGAACAAGTCTTATTATTACCTCTTCAAAGTTCAATTTCAAAATCACTTTCACTTATTTTAGTCACGTATCACTTAACGAGAATACATATTGAAATGAATAAATAATCTCTATGGTTATTTGATTTCTTTGTATTCAGAAGGGTTCGCGGCAAGGATAACGGTCGGCTTACTGAAGCGGCAAGTGATTTTACCGACACCGTCTGTGATGATTGTGATTTGCATAAATGGCGCTGAGGGAAGTTCGGAAACGACTCGAAAATATTCCACGGGCTATGTGAACAATATCTGTCGTTCTACATATGAAAAAAAGTGTAAAATTTTCTAGAGAACTGCAGAACACTTTTATAAACTGGCCGTATTTATAAAGATTTTAATTTAGTCTATTGGAGGAAGAATTGGAAAAACAAGTGTAATCAGATGTTGTGGCAAAAGGCATCGGAGCGGTTGTTTTGTGATATTCGCAATTAGATATTAAAAGAATAAGATTTATATTAGGTATATGTTTTATTAAAACACTCATACCCGATACAGTACCGTAAGTCGAATTTGACTATTATTATACGAATAACTTTCTTAAGAATTGGAATTTATGTTTGTAATTTTGTTTTATATGCCACTTGTGGCCTTTACCCATAAAAAACCTATTAGGTAACTAAATAAAGCTTACCGCAACTTGAAAAAAAAAAATTTAATTTGCTGCGAGGATTCGTTACCAACTCTCGGATATCGCGTTACCTTTTCTTGGTTGACATCTACAAGTTGAAAGTAAAATTTTAGGATATTACAGGATTTGGTTGAATTCTCATAAAAAAATATATTTCTTGAATAAATATCAGTCTTCCTTCGTTAACAAATTGTATAAAAACTAATTGAGAGGTAGTTAAACTAGATAACGTAAGACAAATAAACAAAATCTTTTTAATATGACAGGTATGGATATAGATAAAGTAGATCTAGTTTGAAAATATGTTTAATTTCATTATGATTTAAACATTATTTCGCAATGTTTAATATTTTATCAACATCGGAGAGAAATCTCAAATATAATAGACAAAAGACTCTTTTTACTGACAAATATTTAATTCACAAAGTAGGGCATTTGTAAAACTCAAAAAGCTCATATCAGAAGACGAAATCAGCAGAGTTATTATAAAAAAAAATCTTTAGAGAAGTATAATACATTTTAAACAGCATAAAATTTTTATATTAAAAGATTCGGCTAGATATTTATTTGAACAAATAATTTTTAATATTTGATGATTACGCATACTCATGAAGTTTTTATGGTATGACTGCTATCTGCTAGGTTCTGCCCACTGAGTTCATATTAAACATGTAGACAAGTAATTCCATACATTAAAATAGTTACATACCTAATCTAATAAATAATGGCCGATTGGTTGGTTGGTTGTAATGGTTATTAAAATTATGATGTACATAAGTCTAATGAGTACGCAGACATACAGAACATAACGTATTGTGCTCAAAAGATAAGTAATATCTTTGCGATTATTTACAATTTTACTCTTAAATTCTTTTCTGTATCAGTCCTCATTGATCACAATCTTATTCTGAGTGACTGGGGTTTTTTGTAACTTTGTATGGTAATCAAATGTATTACCTCCCATTTTTGGCGAAATATCTATGTTTATCGTAATACGAGTTTTATAAATTTATACCTATTTATATCACGAATACATATCTCACACGAGAAAGGGAAATCTTTTATAATAAAAAGAAACAAAATTAAGAATACCATTACGAATCCTCGGAGTTTGAGCACCGCTGATTACAAACTATAGCTCCATAACTTGGAAGCAACCCAACAAATATGAGAGTTCCAAATAAAAATCTGTCTTTTGATTCTGTAGGTATTGTCGCTGCAAATGGATAGCTGGAGGCGTCAATATTCTACGTGACCAGTTCCTCTCCCGTCCGAGGAAACATGTGTCGGAAGTAAGGACTATCTATTCGTTTGTAGAATGGCGATCGTACTACTAAATTATTGGTATGTACGGACGGCGAGGCGCCGATTGCATCTGCATTCACCCATTTTACCGGCCAGATAAGTAGCGTGATTTATTTATTTGTGATTTCGTCAGTACATTAAAATGGCTGTGTAATATGCAGAATACAGAATGGTTAAATTTATTCCATTCTGAATTTAATTTATTTTTTAGTAAAAGGAAAATTTTCGATGACTGCATTTACAAATAGTATTTTCAACATTTATAAATATAAACTATTTATATATTCACGGTGATCTTGGAGCGAAAGAAAAAAAAAGAAATGGGCCAGAACTTAAAATAGGAAACTTTCAATTTTCATTGCTAATGTGCTAGCAGCTAGTCTCTATATTTAAATCTCTATTTGCCTTTATTTTCGCTTTTATTTCCTCCGGCTAACTGGCTGGCTGGTAGGGAATAAAGACGAGTTATATTTTGAATTTGATTGATCAATTAAAAGTAGTTGCCAAACCATCTAAATTATTTTCTAGTTTCAATATTTTTAACAGATTTTTTTTCCCTTTGTTTATAATACGAATATCAAATGAAAAAGCTTTTACGTGACTATGATTTACGACTTAAGATAAAATGTTATCGCAATTCAGACAGACAATTTCTAAAGGGTTGATATAAAACGAAACAAAATTGTTGGAATTGGTTTTTTGGGAAAATGAAATAAGAGTAGGTACCTTTTTTCTTTTTGCATTAGTGTAATTGAACCTAGGAAGTAATTATGAAGTCTACAATTTTTGAAAATCAATAAATCGAATGAATTCGGGAACAACGACGCAGGGAGGGAATTCTATTAGTTATATATACTCGTACATTGTCACATATATAAAAATATTATGTTAAATCTAAGTAACAAAATATAGAATATTTAAAAAAAAATTACATAAGGTGAATCAGAATCGTTTATTGCTCGCCTTCAATATTCGCCATATTTTATTGGTAACAATCAACCACAAAGGTTTTTTATTTGAAGTGAGGATTTCATTTTATAAAATATTTAATTATATATGTTCGTTTGTGTAATATAATAAATTTAATATATAATATGTTAGTGGAATATTTTTATGAAAATAGTTAAACAATTGAGTGATCTTGGCAAAATTTGTATAAACAGATATGTCATAAATCGCACATAATATTCAAATTAAAGAAGGACATTTGCTTTTATAGGATGACTCTAGTTCTAAAAGTTCCTTGATTGTAACACGTATGCTAAAAAGCAAATAAAATGGTCAGAAAGCTAAAAATAAACTTTGCCGAGTAAACAAACACTATCTAAAAGCCTTGCGATACACAGAATGGGTAGTTTTGAATGAAATGGTTTTTGGGATTGCAGTGAATATCAAATATCCAGACAGCTCACGCTAAAATGGGTGTAATATGATCGCTATGTAGGTAACTAAAAGGAAAATTGTTTGTGAATAAAACCGAGGTAAAGTGGACAGCAACCACCAACGATTTATTTAAATTTTGTTTGTTTTTCCAATATTCGTAAATAATAAATTTTGTAAAATATATAGTGTAATATTTAAATATATAGGGTGCTCTTATATGGGATAAAAGTTTCCTTTTTCCATTTTAAACTTACTTTATTATTTGAAAGTTAGAATGAGCTCATAGCATAAGAAAAGTCCCCTTCCTGTCTTTATAAAATTCAGGTCTTACTGAAAACCAAGACATTCATTATACATGTATTATTTAGTGTCAATGGTGATTTTTAAATATTTAATTTACAAAGATTTACAAGGTTACTCAATCAGCGATTAAATATAAAATTTCCCGAATCTTTTGAGTAATCTTTCTGTAAGCCAGCTGTAAGTTTTGGATTTTGCGAAGTTTTAAATAGTGCAATATGCATGATTTAAGAGTCTGCATTTGGCGAGAGAAGCCATCAATTAACCGACACATTTCCGTACTTCAGAAATAAAAGTTTCACATATTACCACCGTTTGATAAATTCTTAGTATCATTTTCAAAAGCCATTTCAAAGACGAGAGAATAATCTCCCGTTTTTTTCTCCTGAATTTCGTAAAGTATTGTGGGTCCTAAATACTATTACGTCATACCATCATTAATACTCCTAAGTTTTTAATTTTTCTGATTGATTATCATCATTATAAAAGGATTTTTATTGCAAAATAATTATTCTAAAAAATAACTCTACCAGTTTTTAAGACAACAGTTTCGCGTATTCCCTTTAGTCAAACTCCGACTAACATTTCAGCGGAACCAATCAGAGACCGTCACTAGTATTTAGGAGGCCTGCTTCATTTGCAATTTGGTTCAGTGATTTCGTTCGGCCTCTCAGAGCCGGCGCGCAGACTGAATTATGCTCTATTGTGTTTCAGCAGTAAAAGATGGATCCCAAAGTTGGAGGACTTGATTGTAGAGGAAACTGATCAAAATATCCCATTACCCGCTTCAGCTCTTTCCATATCACATGATATGGATTATTGTTTGGTAATGAGAATTATGGGGCTTTTTTATATAATCTATATTTTTTCATAGGTTTTATAGGTATTAAGAAAAATAAGTAAAATGCGGATTTTCATCAAAATCCCTCCAGTAGTTTTTGCGTGGTTAATAAAAAATATTATCACATACAAACTTACTTACGAATAATTATTTATTGTGAAGACAGGGCAAAATATAAATGCATAGTATAATGTATCATGTCTCTACACCTTAAAGGTTAGATAGAGTCAAGAGTCGTCAAAATGATGAGCTTATGTGTTGAAAAAAGATTCAGATATACTGACAGATTGTTAGCCTATCTGTGAGACGAATCTACTTTTTTAAGCCCATTCTCTAGATTGACTTTTACTATTTATACGAGAAGAGAAGCAGTTAACATAATCTACGTTTTATTTCTCACTCATCTAGCATTTTTAAGAAACAAAAATGCAAAAAATTAAATAAATGGCTGATGAGCCATGTCGTTGAATCGTGTAAGAAACGATAAATATTTAACAAGATTAAACCAAATCGGTGAAATAAACAGGGCGAAGTAAATCTGTGGCAATTTGCTGCGGTGTCGATACCGAACGCCCGTGCCACCGACGACTTATGTGATACAGACAGCAAATAAAGTGAAGTTATTTCATTCGAACTTTGTATTAGTTTCTTTGACGGGGAGAATAAAAAACTGTATGTATAAATAAATATATACATATAGGAGCAAATCATACATATATCAATCTCAAAGTGAGTTTGAGACTTGAGTTGTGGGATACAAATTCAACGATCCAACATAATTATATTTATTTTTTATAGATAAACAGAACCATAATGGTATAAAATAGGGACCAAAACTTGAGTTTCTTTCAGCGTTTCTTCCCTGAAGTGGTCGTTTCGAAATGCTGATAGTCTGCAGCTTGATATTAAGATAAAACACCTATTTCTTAAGTACAATAATATCCAAGACCCAGGTCAATCAATAAAAAATATTTTTTAATCTTAACTCAACTGGGGATCAAACACGAGACTTCTTAGTTCAGAGGCTAGAACAATACCACTGCGCTAATTTAATATAACTTAAAGACAGAATAGTCTCCGTAAAACCAACCACTCAAACGAAATGCCTTTTTAGTGCAATCTTACGCCTTATTTAAGTAACTATGAGTAAAATAATAATAATAAACCTTCTTGTAACAATATAAATATAATAATTCTTTATTTACATTAATATAACAACTCTTTAATGCATCAGATTAAACACGTAACAAATATTTATAAAACAAAACGCAATAGGCATGAATCACAAGAGATATAATAATGCTCTTCCAGTCAGACTTCTAGTGAAGGAAAATAATAAGAATAATAATGCTTCAGTAAGATGAAAATATAAAATTAATTCAAAATAAATATATGTATAATTATTTAGACAATTGTGTAATAATATATTACAATCAGTGAAACTTAAAATTGGAAATATAAAATTTTACAAATTAAATATAAAAACCTTTATAAAACTCTAAAAAAACCTTTATAAAACTCCGCTCCATGAAAAAAAAAAACAAAATACGTCTGGTTTTTTTTCTCTTTAATGATGAAGAGATTATATCCGGAAAGTTCGGCGAGTAACTTAATCGTCTGCGAAATTCTCCGATCTGCTTTCCTGTTGTTTTTGCTGGTCATCCCAAATTAACAGACGTTACTTTTTTCAAGTGTATTTGTGTACATTTTGTCTGAATTATTTTAGTGCAATCGTTTAAAATGTGTACAATTCTCAGACATTACATCACTCAAACTGCGGTAATCACACAACATCATCATGGTTATTGCTTGCTTCTATATATGTATATCAAAATAAAAAGTTTTTAATCAACTTTGCGTCTTACTCAGTCAACATACTAGAACAACATCCGATCAAATCAAGAAAATATTTGTTATGTATGGCAATTATAGACCCTTTAAATAACTTCATGATCGAACCGAATTTTCTAAGTGCAACCTGGTGACGCGTCTGGCCCAGATGTACAAAACTAACTATAATATATGTGTAAGTTATAACAGGTATTAACTTATTTTAAAGAAATGTAAACCAAAACACAATCCTCTCTTTTTACTTTGCGATAGTCGATTAATAAAATAAAGCCCAAAATGGAGTAAACTTTAAAGGCAAATTGCTTGAAATTTACAAAACAAATATTAAATGGATGTTTTTGAAGTCGTTACTTGAAAGTTTCAGACAGCGACGCTGCACTCCACACTAGTCGCGTTCTCCGGCTTTGCTCTAACTAGTTAAATGTTTGAACAAACTTATTTCGGCCCCAGTCAAAGATGTACCCTTGTTATTGTTGTTTGAGTATTTTGGGTCAGAATCAAAGCCTTGATACTTGAACGTTGTTGTGATGTTATTATTTTCTATTATTTAGTTTTTATAATGATATGAATTTTAGGTGTCATTTTTATTTATACTTCTATTAATTTTATTTGAAAAATAAATTAATGATATAATATTAATTATATAATATAATTAATTAATTATATTACTAGGTACGGCGAATAAAAAAAAAATTGAAGACTTGGAAAGGAGTTGACTTTTGACTTGATCCTCTTTGATTGATTCGACTGCCTCCATGGTCCAGTGGTCAAGGCGTGTGCATTGTGATACGCAGGTTATAGGTTTTATACAATTATCTCACTGAAGGTAACTTTGTTTAAAAAGTTATTTCTAGTCTAGTTAGAATAATTAGGTGATTCAAGCCTCTTTTTTATCATCGGAAATATCCTAATGGATACCCTCCGCCCGGGGCAGGTGAAGGGGTATGTTGGAATCTTATCTACTAAAAAATCCACGGTGTTCCTTCTTGTCTATTAACGGGCATGCGGGATTCACTTTCGCATTCACCGCCTCATGATCAGGCGGTTCAAGCCTGCAGCTTGAATCTGCAGTGATTGAATCACCTGATATATCCGAAAAGAAAAATGATTCCTTGCTTCGGAAGGCACGTTAAGCTGTAGGTCCCGAACGCCACCCAGCGTTCGTGTAAAACTATCCTAGGATCGGTTCTGATTTACTCTTGGGGTTGCAGAGGTCAGACGGCTAGTCGTTCTGTGTAAAAACCAGTAACATGACCAAATCTTCTAGTTTAGGAAGCGGACCAAAGCGTCATTGCTAAGGATGAAACCTGGATAACGCTCGGATATGTAAATAATCTTAGATTGATTCCTGTATGAATCAATATAGAGTGTCTAATCTAATCAACATCGGTAGTTTAATAACAAAATTCGTATTCCGAAGGTATCTATAGTAATATGTAATAATTGTGGATAACATCGCGTTGCTTATTAGCACTACGCATTACATATACCGTTACAAATTATATTAATAGGTACATTGCATATACATAGCATACCAATCGAGTCTATTATGAGGTAGATTACGCTAGATTTTGCTATTCAAAGTCATTTACGTTAAATCATATCAATTATTTTAGAGAGCGGGTGAATCTACATAATTGAATTAATGGAACTTGAATTTTCTACTTTATTTATTAGCCATTAACGGCTATTTCTGACAGAAACATAAGTACAGTAAAATAGAACTAGGATAATAAGTTTCAGGGTTCAATAACCTTCCATACCGGTCTAGGACCATCATTCAACTAAGCCTTTGTGTCTCGTGACTTTTGGTTCTGTCTATCCCGCAAGGAATAAAGACGTGATACATTATGTGTATCAATCAATATTCGTAACTTTCACTCAGTCGATTGCCATGAAATTTTGCAAACATTATCTATAAAAAATCTATAAAAAACCCTTGCTGCAAGTTGGACCTCCGGCTCTCCCACTCACCGGACGGAGCATGGCGGCTGATAGCCGCTATTCGGTCTTTTGTAGGAGTGTGTTACTTCCATACGGAGTTGTTACTGGATCGTATACATACATTTTGTCCTTATTTTTATTTTATTGTTCATTGTCCTTATTATTATTTTAAGCATAGCGTAAATTACATAAAAATAATAAGTTCTATGTTTAATACACTAGAAATTTAACAAAACAAATATAATATGTAAGTACAGTTGCTGAAAATTCCTTATAATATCAAGAAGAACAATAATATAAGAAAAATTCCGGAGCGAAGCAATAAATGAGAAACAATTCAAAGTAAACCGACAATCCCTGTTTGGGGTTTCCGAGTTTACTTAGAGAAGGAAATTCTTCAACAACATTGTTTATAAATTAAAACAATCTCATAATTGCACATTCTCCAAATTCTTTGATGCAGTGGGTATTTTAGATAGCTACAGGCACAGAATAAGTATTTAGATATAGAAGGTCCGAAAACTCTTTTAAATGGCGAGATTAAGTATTAATGGCAGTAATAGTCTTTATTTCTCCTACAACTTTTATTAACCTTGAGTGCATATGACTTCAATGTCGCCTGATGGGAAGCAACGATGAAGTATTTATAAGGCAAAGCACGCAAAATCAAGTAATGCCTCTTCAATTCATTCTTGCGTTGAAAATCACCATATTGAATGAACTTGCAAGACACATGAAAGACCACTAGAAGAAAGCGCTATTTAAAAAAAATTGCAACTTTTTTCCTAAATCATCTTTTTTTGTAATAACACATCTGGACATTTTTTAAATACTATTTAAAACCTCAAACTTAGATATGCGGTAGTATTTCTGTGAATTGTATATTGTAAGCTCACTTTGTTTATTTTATAATCGCTGTCACACCGATTACTAAAAAAAAAGTGTTTTCTTAATAGTTACCTCGAGTCTTATGACTTTTGGCTTCATTTACTCAGTAAGGGATACGGACGTGATACTTATAGTTATGTTTTATCTCTTCTGAGGTACACAGAGCCCAAGACTCCTAATACACAAAGGCTGCGCTTAGCTTAATAGTGTTCTTACTGGTGGTATAGAGATTCAATAATAGGCCCTATATGAATAATCCATTGCTTTGAGCTTTTTCCCTTGATTTAATTCCACAATTTGCACGATTAGAGAAGCTGTCATATTTTGTATATTTCGCTCACTCTCAGAAGCTTGGAAGTGCTAATGATAAATACATGAAAACCACCGCGACATATTGAAGGTGCATGACTTTCCATATACGATCATGTCGAGAATACGAGTCGAGGGGTCTACATGCCGATGGCACATAAACTTCACAGTGGATTCCTGGAACAGGGTAGGAGCGAGGGCGAAAATCGTTGGGTAAGTTTTGAGGCGAAGTTAAGCCGATTAAGTGTCATTTCCGCCGCGAACTAGCACTGTTCATTAAATATTTCGAGTGACTTAATTGCTGAGGACCTCGTCTGCTAAGTTTTGAAATGCGAACAGATTTGTCCCCTTATTTAGTTTGCTGAAACAAGAAATGGAATATGACGAACTTGTGATCTTAATGAAATACCCTTTTTAATATTTTTGGCCTGATTACAACTCTGATACGGTTTTAATTTGCATATTATAGATTTTATAACTGATTTATCTATACTAATATTATAAAGAGGTAAAGTTTGTAACTTTGATCGTTTATTTGTTTGTAAGGGTTAATCTTTAGAAATACTGAACTGATCGTGAACATTCTTTCACAATCAGAAAGNNATTTTAATGCCCAACAAAGTGGGTAAGGTCAATACATTGTGTCACTTTAAGTTCATTCTCCGACTGATACATTCATCGTGAAATCCCCGAAACTACAAGTGCTAGGGTCCTTAAACTTTGCATGGTAGTGGACAAGGACACATGACATCTTTTAGGTCGTACTTGCTCGCTCAGACGGGATATGCAAAATTCCCTCGGGAGTGACTTTTAAAGCTAATACAAATATAACATTGTAAAATATCGGATTATGAAATTAAAAGAAAAATCATATTACACATATTGTATTGTAATCACAATACTCCTCATAAGTTACTCGCTACTTAAATAGGGATGAATTTACAGTGATTTTGGACAAGGTGACTTACTGCTGACTGTACGGATAGAAAGTCCATTACAGTCGATCCAACCGGACGTGGCACGTGTTGAAACTATTCTCACGAGTAAACGAATTACCTGTTCTAGATAAATAAAAGAAACTGCCGAGCAATAAAAGCGAATAACAATTAAAGCTGGGCAAAGAAGAAAAATTTACGATTTCACAGTCTTTTTTATATAACTATGTATGCAAAGGAGTTTTCTGAAGTACTAGTCTGATGATTAATCTTACGGCCTTACTATTGCATAATTTTATATCTGTCGAAAGATATAAAAAAAATGCTTATTTTCCAACGAAAATCTTTACACTAATTCACATAACAACCATATTTTGGAGAGAAAAACAAATATGTTCAACTCTAAACTCTTCTCTCTCTATTTAATTTGGAAGCAACCTCTATTTTTGCCTTAGTACGAAATTTTTTAAACTAAAAAAATAACCAATAGTTGGAGCGCTCATGCCAATTAGACTATGGGTCAAGAAAATCTTAATGGGCCACTTGAACTCTGGGTTGGACTAGTTTCCCTGTGTAATAATTATTTCTTAAGTTTA
>JADGIL010022563.1:6171-37214 GCA_020352625.1 Cactoblastis cactorum | reverse complement strand
TGCTCACTGTGTCTGGAAGTTTGAACTTAAAACAGTATAAAATTCCTTTGTGTCTACTAATTAAACCGCGATAAAATCCGTTAAATTTGTTTCATTTCAAGTCCCTGTGTAATATTAAATTCAGTAAAAGACTTAAATAAGGTCGTAATACTAGGTTTAAATATGAAAACGCGCCGTTATGCTCACCCACACATATTTTGATGACCAAGTGTTTGTTAGATTCTATGTAATCTATGAAACAACAGGTCCGTTTGATAAAATGTTCGTTCTCTTTTAAACAACGTTTTATTTTCATACGACTTAGCCGGTAAACAGGCTTGCGGCCTACCTGTTGGGACGTGGTTAGCGCAGCTTATAGATCTCCAACATCGAGGGTAGCAAACGCGCATTGTAATTGTCAGTTTGGGGTGTGATTTCTCACTCACCGAATATGACAAAGAAACGATCAATCTCTTTGTCTTATTTCAAATTTAATAATTTTCTTTTCATAACATTGGAAGGTTTTTATCTGTTATATTTATATATTTTGCCTCTTAATTTAATGTTTTATTTTATTCGAAAAACAATCAAAAAAATAAATTTCTAATGTACGGTTTCTCTTTGGCAGAGATGCGAAAATTAAGTAAAAGGACTGATCCATTACCAACCTACCATTAATTTATCCATCCAATCTTAAAGGGCCAGTAGCTCTAAAATTAAAATTTTTGTTTTGAAACCAGAATTTCATAAGCATTTATAAATAACTAACACGCTAATATTAAATAATTAATACATATGTATATCGTAATCAAGTTACAAAAATTACTACTGATAAGAAACACTGAAAGAAACTTAATTTGGGTCTCTATTAAGTCACATTTTTAAAGGGCTTGATTTAAAAAAATCTTGTCAAAGTCTTAATACCGCATAGCAGTCGTATATTAGCGGTGATCACTTACCAACAGGTAAGTCCTTAGCTCATTTGAAGACATATAAATACAAACAAGGCAACTACAACAGACGTATAAAATTAATGAATGTTCAAGAAAAGCCATAGAAACAAATGAAGGATCATCGCAATATCAGTGACCAAGTGCAAAACTAATCCTGATAAGCACTTTGTCAAGTGTGAAATCTAAAAAGATAAAAAAAGCATTGATAAAAATAAAGTTAATGTTCTGTAGTTATTTTAAGAAATTAACGATCAAGCTCAGCAGTATTGGAATGCGGCTAGCGAGGCAAGTGTGCCCTACATACATACGTGATTCGTATCAAACACGTGTTTACGGATACCAACCAATTTTTCGCTTGTTATTATATTAACAGACAACAGCTTGTTTCCGATGAAATGTGTGAGTTATTATTTCATTTACTGATATAAAACATTTAAATTTTCTACACAACATCTTGTAGCCATCATCTTGGTTTTTTTATTAAATGCAATACATTAAACAAGTTGATTTTAAGTAAGTATATAAATATACACAGAAAAAAATCAGTCTTGTAGAAATGTATAACTAGCATTTAAGATTTTATTAATGATGTAAAGCCTAGGTAGGTTTCGAAGTAGTTTGGTACAGTGGCTTTAAAAAAAGTATGTAAGCTGATGGAGGTTCAAATAGATTTATATCTTTTGAATAAATTGAATTTAATGTATTATGAGTCTTTGTTAAACAAAAATAAATATGCTCATACATAAAATATACTTTTATATATCTAAAGTATCTTCTATGATAACACATACGCTCGTATATATGTATATATACACGTGTAGCGATCGGTCGGCCACTTTTTCAATATCCACGACCTAATGGCCGCCAGATGGCAAGTTGGGCAAAGTGATGCCATCAAAAAGCGATAGGCTGCGGTCTCGCCAGTTATCGGAGCACTTTGCGCTTCAGCAGTGACGTGGGTCAACCTATACAGCGTGTTGTACGCTAGTTTACACGATCCTAATAATTGTTCCACTTAGATGGTTGGTATTAGTTTTGTGTTATCATGATTTTTTGTGTTATCATAATTTTTAGCTAGTTTTTATTATTAAAGTAACGTATCTGACTGCTACTCAGAAGGTCACGGATTCACCGGTCAGGACATGATGGAAAATTATCTTTTTCTGGTTGTCCTGGGTCTTGGAAATATATCTATGTGTATTTATTATAAAATATACTATCATTGAGTTAGTATTCTATAACATAAGTTTCAAAGTTTGTAATATTTAATCAGATTTGAGTTAATATCTGTCTATTTAGTGCATAACTCTGGTTGAATCTTTTAATCTTTTTTTTTGAATACTCTAGGGACAACCAAACCAGTTTACCTGTTTCTATACACTAAAATCGGTGGTAATACTTTAGTGTTAACCTTGAGAAGAAAACTTACATATTTGTTTGTTAGATTGTTTACTTTGACTAAACTGTAATTTCCCTTGAATGTACTAGAACATGTAGTCGAGTCTAGAAGTTTATTTGCTCTTTGAAGGCTTTTGTAATATGTAATACCTTATTTTATATATCTAGAAATTTTATTTGAGTAACAAAATTCATACGTAAAGTTCGGGTGGTACGTTTAAATGAATAATAAACAAAAATTGTACTTGTTTATGGAAATATTCCGTTAAGTATCTTATTTTAAAGTAGACAGGCTTTTATAATAATATTAGTTTTATCTTAAAACAAGTTATGTTTACAAATAAACCCTTTTAATTTGAGTTAATTGTATTTGCCACGGCGCGTGATTGTCGCTCGTCTCTGTATTTCAGTAGAAAAGGTTAAATTACAAGATAGCATGATACCACATACTATTCGTATTGTCCAAACTCTTTGTTCCTTCTTGGTTGAGAAATTTAATTGTAAAAATTACGTACATGACGATAATTTCGTCTACAAAATGTAAATTCTGTAAAGTAATATATACAACGACATACTAGGAGGTATAATACAAAGTTCAGATAACGTCACTTCTGTCATACGGTATTTTACGAGTTCACGATGAATTTTCAACAAGGATTCAACTAAAAGAATTTAATCGACTGGTTTATAAAATAAATGACATTGAGTAATTTTTTGTGGGTTGGCTAGTGTATCTACTAAATTTTATAATAAAAATAACTAATAAATGATAATTGGCTCGCTCTTGAAGAAGTAAATAAAGTGTACGTAAGAAGTAGGTAAATAGTGTTTTATTTCGGATATATTATAGTTATTTATAGATAAAGAATCCCTTTCGGGGTGACAAAGCTAAGAGTCGAAAAAGTTAGTCGAATGTAGGGCTTTTTGTATAATTATTATATAATTTTTCTACATAATCACTAGTATGTCAATGTTTGATCTATTTTTTTTTAAATTTTCAGAAAATCTGTGTAATTTACACAATTTACTATAAAATTCCTTGGAATGTTTAAGGCAATTCCATTAAGCGCCAGGAAGGGCCGTCGTGGTGTGACGAGATGAAGTCTGGAATTGTCAACTAAAATGCTGCATGGAAGGTCTTATTAGAAAAATATATACATATATATTTTTATGATACTTTAGATATTTTAAAAAAATGTGTTATATATTCACTTAGGAAATGGGAAGAGATAAGAATAGGATTTTGTGCTTGTAGTATTGATGTATAAAATATTAAAAATCAAAGACAAATGTAACTATTTCACGAATATTATACGAATAAGATTTTACTTCTTTAATAAAAATTATAAAAATACTTTTAAAATGTATAAAAAATGTCTTAATTATTAATTATGTATTAATATTCAAAAACACCAGATTGTTATTTTACGTGTTAATTATCTTTTAACAACACACATAATTACCAGATTCAAATCTGCATACTCTTATACTTTTATATACTTTTCTAGGTTCCATTCGTGTGACATGCTAATATTAGAAATGCGAAGGTATGTTCGTTTGTCTGGCTTTCACGTCAAAAGGGAGCAACAGATTAGTGCGACTTTTATGTTGATATATGTATATAGTTGAAGGGCTGGAGAGTAACATAGCCAACTTTTTGTCATTTTCTATATATCCCTCCAGAATTTGACGCGAGTGAAGCCGCAGGCAAAAGTGTTATATTTTATTATAAGAGTTACTCTACTAAGCGGTGTTTTAGCGGCCTTCACTGCATTGTTATTCAGTCTACGAACCACGAGGCGCGCACGCCTCGCAGCTTATCGCCGGCCCCAGCCGTTGTAAATTAAATAAATATACACCTAATGAGCGAAACACAATGCATGACTAAGCTAAATAATTGCTTCATCTTATTCGCGAAATTCCTTTATCGACTTGCGGTCTGTTACGACATTTCTCTTTCAACTTACTTAAAGTAATAAAAAGCGCAAGCTAGTATAAATCTTTAAGGGGTTGTGATACTGATTTGGCACCCTTGTTTTACAAGAGTGTTTTGTGTGAGTTTATATGTATACATTTAGACATAAATATATCTGTTGAGATATCACCAATGTGAAGCTCATACATGGTATTGGACGTAATCAGATTAAGAATATTTTTCTGTTTTAATTTAAAAAGAAGTTCTAATTATATCTTTACCAGATTTTGCCCGCGGCTTAGCTTGCATCAAATATCAAATTGGGGGTGAAGGGATAGAAAGGGACAAAAATAATCTATGTATGTCACTCTCCAGCCTTTCAACTATCTTCACATAAAAAATCACACTAATCCGTTTTAACGTAGCTCCTTTTTTACTTAAAAGTCAGACAAATAAACAAACACACTCACATTTAAAGATTGATGAATGTGGAGGAAGCGAAGAAAGTATGTCACGACCGCAGTAAGTGGAAGAATGTAGTTTCTGCCTACCCCTATGGGAAAAAAGGCGTGATCATATGTATGTATGTTCACTCACATTTAATATTAGTATGGATTTATAATTATAGTATGGATGGATCTATTCATCAGTTTTATGCCTGAAGCAGTGAGCGAAAATATACTGAAGAGTAACGATAGTTCTGCTCAATGTATGTAAATTTATTCCATCCGAAAAAGAGCGTATCTACAAAATTTATTATTCGGGCATCTCAATTTTTAAGTTATTCAACAAGCCCCGGAATGTATGCGGAAACTATGATATTATTTATTGCTTTCCGTTAGGTCGCTTGTTTTACATTAATTTTTTATTTAAAACTGTACAAGGGAATGTGACAGGCAGAAGTTTTCCCTTTTAACATTGCTATAAAGTTATGATTGAATTGTTTGTATGGCTACCAGACAGAGAAGTATAAACACAAGCCAATATTATAAATAAAACCTTTTTTAATTGTAATGCTGTGTTTTCAACTAGAAATTTATAGAATAGAACTGAATTTTGTAAGAAAAATAGAATTTAAATTTTACATAATTTCTAATTTATTTGTGTAGAAATATTTTCTTAATTTGATTTGAAATTGGGATGAAAAATGTCAATAATTTTTTATGCATTACTCTATGTACATTCGACGAGTTGACAAGTCATCACTTTTTAATTATTTTAATCATATTGTGCGCTTTTGCCAAATAATTATATTGAAATAAACTAGTATTAAATTTATTCATCGGTACAATTAAATGTCACTGACTAACTTCACGAGAATTCATCATGAAATCTCAGAAACTACAAAGTGCTGGAGGTCTTCAATTTTGCATGGGGGTTCCTTTTAGTATGAATATACATGCTAAGAAAAGATTTTACAAAAATCCTACAGTTCGAAAATTATGCAACACGAGCGAATCCGCGGGTAAAGCTAGTATACTGATAATATAGGTTTCCATACGATTCAAAAAGTTATTTCGATGGTGGTTTGGCGATAACCGCATATATTCTAACGGGCTTTATACTAAATAAATTCCATGGACACAAAGCCTAGATAAAAAGATTTACTTTAAAACGATTCTTTTGTTTTGCTTACGCAAAACATAAATAACGTCTGTTTTTGCCATAGATAAAAGTGCAGATAATATCTAGTAAATGCGACCATTTCGCACAATTAAATCTTGAAAATAAGATATAAACGTTAGAAGTATATAATAAAAAAAATCAATAATAATAACCTATATCTTCTAGTATAGTGTGATAACTAGATACTATTTTGTGTTTTATATAATATTAACTCAACGTCTAAAGGAAACCCAATATCTTAATTTTTCAGAACTAAGTACAACGTCAGTAGAAAAATAATCAACCTACAATAATTATCTATACGTATAATAAAACTGTAATTGATCTATGTCTGCACATGGAAGATATAAAAAAAAAACTATATGAGGGGATTTCGTAGGGCCAACAAAATCCAAACCTACTTTTTTTTATTATCTACGTAAGTAGCATATATTTCTCCGTGCATTACATATGCGATTTTATTATTTGTACAAACAATCTAACTTAAAATATTAAGTATCGCGCGGTCGATGTTGCGAGCATAAGCTAATTGTTAAATAATATTCTTTAATAATATTTACTAAAAAATATTCTTTCTACATCAAAAACGTAGCCATATATAATTAATCACACTTACCTGACCACTCGCATAAACTCACTATCAACGTATTATAATAACATTGAGAGAGCTTCAAAGGATAATACTGCCAAAAACATGGCATTGTCTGGTTATTTTTGCAAAGCCTCCAACAGAATGATATAATATGCATAGAGTCTTTACATATAAGAGGCCCATGGGTACACTTGAGAGCGAACTGTACATAAAATGGTATAGAATAGATGAAAATTGGTTTACTTGAAAGAGTTTCGTAGTAGTGTGTAATATTTGTTGCAGTTGAAACTCGGACGTTATACATGTTCAAAGTTCTACTCATATTATGACTACAAAAGTTTGTAAATTTAGAAGGTTGTTGGTGTTAATTTTGATGAAATTTTTAATATAGATAACAATTGAGCGGAGTGCAGAAATGTATCTAAAATTTAATTAATCTTTTGGTTTAACTACGTTTTAACCTCTAGAAATTTATTGAGACTATATTACTATTTATAGTTACACTACAACTGGAAAAAATTTAATGTGTGTACCAGACAGTGAGTAATCTAGGAAAAACATTCTTGTCCGATCAGGATAATCATTTCTAAAACAGATTTACATATTTTTGTACAAAAATGTCTATAATAAAGCAAAATCTACACAAAACTGAACGTACCAAAGATAAAGTTCAACAAAGGGATGAGAAAGGATGAGTTTTACAAGAACCTAGTGCGAAAAGGATCTCGTATACTCTTATGCCGTACATTGATCGGAAACGTACGGAACAAGTCCTTTGAGGGGCCGCCCCGAGCCTTTGATCGGCCAGTGCATTTTGATACTGATATTGATTTTTCTACTGAATAGATTTTTACTGTACTTTACTCGTATATTTAAGGAAGATAAACGGGTCATTTCAATTTACTTTTATTGTATTAGATATTTGATTATGTTAGACTTCAATTCCATCTGAAGGGTAACAGCAATAGAATCGAAAGTAGTAAATGCAAATTTAAGTCATACATTCCTGAATTAACCAATCACGCAAAAGAAGATGAGATTTCCGTAACATGGCCACGGTTATTGCCTACCACCAGAGATGGCATCATTCTTCAAATCTCTCAAGAGTCATGTCCTGGTTTTTGAAGGTAAAAACTTACGGATACGAGTGACATTTAGCCTCTAAAACTATAAGACGATGTGAAATTTTTCGGAATATCAAAATATATGATAAAAAATATTAAATTATATCCTTATATTTATACTTTCGTCCTCAAATATAATATTGCAAAAAAATGTCTTTTTTCATTCTGGATCTACGACATAGAACTCTATCATAATAACATAGCATAAATTCCGTTACTACAAATATTGTAAGCGGTACCAACAAAAAATTATATTTGATCACATTAATCGAACATTCAAATTGTCTTTTGGCTCCTGACCCCACCCGCTGGCGAAGGGAAGCGTTCGAGAATTTCAATTTAGGAGAAGAATGTGCCGACATAACGTGTGGCCCGAGATATTTTGATAGGACATGTTCTTCGTGAATAAATTTCTTTTCACATATTAAAACTTTTGAACGCTTATTTATTATCAATTTACGAGCAAAATGGAGATTGAAAATCGACAGGCGATACGCGTAGTGTTGGCGAGTCATTAATTCTGAAAAATATTTTCATAAATTACGAATTAATGGAAAACTGTACTTTGTATTGAAAGTATCATCGAATTTTTTGAATAATACTTTTGCTTCAGTAAAATTTATTCATATTATTGTATCTGAAAGTTGTAATGTAATGTAAAGTTCTAATGTATGTAAGAGTTTGTTGTATCGATTGTAAAATAAGAAAAGACTACAACGTAAGCATATTTTGATATTGTAGGCTCTTAAGGATTGAGAAAGGTATTGTTTCTTACTTCACACGTTGATATAAAATTTGAATATTGCAGTTAAATGGAAATTTAACTGCAATATTCAAATTATATCAATATACTACATATAATATGACTTTATAGTAAATCCTATGGAATTTTCAATTTGATCAAAGAATGCGGCCGACGGGAAGAAAGACTGAGATCTGCATAGAGCAACGGCACATCTCAACGCCAACCGGGTTAGTTTTCAATTTATTGTATCAATTTCGAATAAAGGCACATAGCAGAATAGGTAAGAAAACGTGGGGAACTAGAGTGCTATAAAATGGAGGATCCAAAGAATTTGTGAGCTCAAAAGATTATTTTTATTGGACAAGGTTTTATTGGCCTTTTGTCCGCTATATTGGATTGAAAGCAAAACTCAACATGTTATTAAAACTATTTACATTATAATTAGATTTCTGTATCGGTTTTGTCATTACCTTCATCGCATATAAAAATCTATCTAATAAAACCAAACTGATATGACAACTATTCTAGTGCACTTTAAAAATCAAATAAAGTATTGGGTAACCCGATAAGCTTGCTTTCATAAACCATATCAAATTCATTAGAACAATAAACTCCAAAATATATTTACGAGAGATCACGCCATGAATAAATTTTGTGAACGGAAAGTTTGATGCGTAAAATGTCGGCATCAACTTAGACAAAGCTTTGTAAATGCTCATACGAGTTCATGGTTTTGATATTTGAATGAAATTTAATTGTAGTTACGTTATTATTATTGTCTTACTTGCACATTGTAATTATAGGATTATGGAGTTCCAAACTAATAAACAGACTTTAAATAAATCTATATTGATTGATCTTTGTTTGTGACAACTGGACTGACATGCAGTAATTTTAAAATATTTTGCTAACATCTTAACACCTAAACTAGACAATAATCATCAATTTAAAAAATCTTTAATTTTGGAATCTATTTCTTGACCAAGCTGACTTTATCTTTATATCTAACTCAGTTTTGTCTAGCCTTTTTTCCATCTATATGTGAAGATTTTTTTCAATTTGTTCAAGCAACGAAAACAGGATGACAATTCACAAAGATTGAGTTAGCCCTAAAGTAAGTTCGAGACTTATGTTGGATGTGATGGGATACTAACTCAACGATACTATATTTTATAATATATATGTATATAGATAAACATCCAAGATCCAGGCCAATCACAAAAAGGTCATTTTCCTTCATGACCGGACCGGGGATCGAATCCGGGACCTCCTGAGTAGTGGTCAGGTATGTTAACTGTTAAACCACGGAGGTATTCAATGATGTGATTGATATAAAAGCAAAGATTTAGGCTACAATGATAAAATAGCCAAATATTAGTTTAAATTCAGGTACTGACTCGAATCCTATCCTATTTTAACTTTCGATATTACCTCTACATTTAATTAAGTAAATTGAATTTAAAATTATCTAAAATAAATAAATCGTGTATCCGTATTTGACAGTTCATTAATCAATGCTCACCTTTTGCTTTAAAAAATAATACTCAATCTAATAACTCATTTTTGATGTGCTCATACGAATGCGCGCGTAAAACGCTACCCTCGCCATCTAAGATGTCATAAATGTTGACTAACACTATAAAATAGATCAATAAAATATTATGCGCATAGACTGAAAATTAAAGAGAAAACATAAAAGTTTACGCGTAATAAATAAACAAAGCTGGGGTGCGCGAAGTAGATAAAAAACCCTTATGGGTTCGGACGACAAGTGATGACGGTCGAGTTTTTAATTACACCAGCCTCGGCCGTGACGTCACGTGTCACCGGACCGGACACAACTAGCCGAAGACAAATTTGTGTAGTATGTATAAATAAAGAGTTTTTATTAAAAACTTTCATGTTGCTGAAGCAGTCTTTTCTTCTAATACAGATTTGGAGATTAAGTATTCTCTTATGATGGTCAAATTGGCATCCATTTGAGTTATTCTAATCTGATTTAACAAAGCAATGCACCGTTAATCATTTGTATTTTTAATACCAGGTTCAATTCAATTTTTTTTTGGATAAGTAATGATACCGACTTTTATGGATACCACATGTTTGCCAAATTGTAGCTTTTGAGTTTGCGAACATTATTTTAGAATAAATATTTTTAAGAAATTAGTCTTTGAATCTTGAACAGATAATGAATGAATGAATAATGAGGAGTAGGGAATTTAGGTTTGATGAAATTTCTACAGTACAGGACAGAACAGTACAAATAAAGATTACTAAACTAAGAATATTTTAAAATTTTAACTTCTAGTAACCTGTATAAAAAAATAAAATAATAAAACCTTGTATCAAAAACAACTTCAAAAATATCATTTCAGCACAGCTTAATGCCATTTCATGACAGCCATTTAGTTAGACTACTAAGGTCCGAGTTCTCCGACTTGATTTAATCAGGTGATTTACTAAACTTACAATCAAATCTCAAAGCTTGTTTAAACAGGCAATCATAGGATAATCGTTGGTTAATGTGTAGTGAACACGAAAAAATATTAAATCAACTGTTTAAGTGTTAACACTTCAGTCTTTTAAAAAGTTAATAGACTCGGTTCTAAGAGCCGCATTCATCAACTTTAAAATGACTGATTATCACTTAAACGGCTGATTTAATATTTTTTCATCGTTTCGTTTGTGAACTCGGGCCAAAAAGGCAAAGAAAGCCGTGACCAAGCTAATACTCTTCAACAAGTGTAGTTACACGGAAATAAAGCATTAAATGATTAAACTCAACGTGTTATTACGAGCCAACGAGCGAATAACTATTTTCCGGATTATTTGTGTAACTTTAACGCTACGAAGTAGTTATGAAAGAAGTTACCGCGCTTGAAAATTTTAAAAGCTTTTATACTTCTTAACAGATAAGGTAGCCAAAGTTGTAAACAGGTGAAGTTTTTAGTGTTCCATAGCCAAATGGCAAAAACGGAATCCTTATAGTTTCGTCATGTCCGTCTGTCCATATGTCACAGTCATTTTATTCGTAGACTATGCACACTAAAAGATTTAAAAGAAGATAGATGTATTCAATTAATCAGTACAAAACTGTGCCGTACGATATTGAGGGATTGTATATTTTTTAGAGAATCATGCCTTGTGAGATATTATTGGATAGGTACATATGTATATGTAAATGATGTAGAGGTATCTGAGGCAGTTTTATGAGTTTTTGAATATTGATTTTAATTAAATCGATCAAGTAGTTCATGAGTTATGGGATCATTTCGACATTTACATACACTATTTCAATTGTGTCAAATAAATATTATTTTTTGTAATTAAATTAATGGTACAGTACCTTTCGTGCGCAAGTTTGATTTGCACTTAGTCGTTTATTTGACTAAGAAAATTTATGTTTTTATTACGAGTAGATCGACCAGATTTTGATGTGATAAATCAAGAAAGATTATTAAGTCGTAAAAAATTAGTCGTAAAGAATCTAGAATAAGATTTAGAAATTTATGCCGTTTTTGAGTTACTCAAATATCCCTAATATAGTTATCACTTTTAAGATGAAATAATATAAGAAATGTACCACAAAGTGCATCCATTTGTTATTATTGCACTGTTGTTAAATATAAACTGGAAACAATCCCTTACTTGGAGATCTGTCGCCACCGAGTCAAGAGGGTAATAAATAAAATAGCTCCCCCTTTGGCCAATTTTACATAAAAACGCGTCCCATCCGCAATCTGCATGTTTATGAGCAAATATTCTATAAACAAGTCGGAAGGCAATACGGCTTATGGTGTGTGCTAGAGACAGCAATATACTGAATTACATGCAAATAAGATAACAGCAATATACACAGGATTTGTTTCTCGAATTTATTCCATACCATTTCCTTAATGCTTAGAAATTTTATGAGTTCTTTGAACTGCTTTTTTACATTTTTGATTTAGTTTATTTTGCAAACGCACAAAGTGATTCAACACATTTGAATTATAATATCAAACATGATTTTTTTTAATGTTTTGCGTCTCTTCATATTTCTCATACAATTTGTATAAAGTGAACATCCCGTGGTTTCCCCGGCTCTGTTTCGTTCCTGTGGCAATTATATGATAAAAAGTAGTAGTAGCCCCCTTCCTATGGGGAGGGCGGGGGTATTTTATAGGCCGGCAACGCTTCTGTAACCCCGCGGGTGTTGCAGCTGTCTATGAGCGGCGGTGATCACTTAACATCGCGTGACTCGCCTACTCGTTTGTCTCCCTTTGACTTAAAAAAGCCTTCCTCGATAATTGGACTATATAACAATGAATGAATATTTCAAATCGGTTCAGAACAAATAAACAAATTCTTCCGCTTTATATATATGTAGATTTGATGTAGGTGTGCTTCAATATATGTAATTTGATTAAAAAGTTGAAAATATGTCTCCAATAGATAAAATAATTTTTCAATTTGATGATCAAATTTTAATGGCTACCTACTACCGCAATTTAAGATAAATAATATTTTAACTTATTATTATCAAAAAACGCTCTGAACCCAAAGGGAATATAAAATATAATATTCTAATTTTTCCTAACCAAAAGCTTTCAGACTTTCATAATTATTTGCTTCTGTCAAAAAGTCACAAGGGAAGGATTTATTCATCCGCTATGTCCAAACAAAATGGCTCATTGACTCGCTGATTAATTGCAAAGAAAGCCGCGGTGACATTCTGATGCAGAAAATATTCTTGGGGACGGGATAAAAGTTTTCGTCATTAGAATTAGAAAGTATTTGTCCCATGTGAAATCCCATCTTTCCATGAGAACATTTTCTTGATCAATCATTAAGGAAAAAACAGAATTGACCTTGATAATTGAAAGCAACCTATAACTAATATATCTAAATCTCATTAATTCTAATTAAATTAATCTAATTTCTCCAAAAAGCGCACCTGATTCAAATCACCTTTGAGTTTTTTGACTCTTGGCTCCTTCGATCCAGAATCTTGGCTCCAGAATCATGTATTAGAAAAATAAGTCTTAATGTGTGCAAATTTAAGCCATGTCATATTAACGAAACTAATGGAATGAACGAGACAAACCATGAGCAGCGTTTTGACGGGGACATTTTTGTTGCGGGATTGTGAGTGCGGAGTTGTTTCTCGTATGTCGATGCTTGGCTCTATATTTCCCATAGGTAATGAACACGTTATATCGTCTCTATTTTCACAAAATTTCTTTATACATAATACCTGATCCAGTAAGATTGGGTACCTGAACCAGCCCTACAAAATGTTAAAACGCTCCGAAGCCTATTTCATCATTTTGCGTCAGCACGTACTTGTCATTCCGAGTCGCTACAAGTGTGCCATGTTTCACATAAGCAAGGATTTGCAAAAAGGTGGTAATAAGGTATGCATGCCCTCTTCCCTTTGTCGGCCAGTCCAACGTGAGCGGAATGGCCTTACAAGAGATTTGGTAAGTCTATGCGAAGAATCCGCCTGAAATGTACACGTCGTAAAACTGTTTATTTATTCATACATTTTCACTTTTATTGTGGGGTTACACTGTCGCGTCATAGAGTAGTGAGTGAAGTTACTACTGTCTTAATTTACGTGTTATAGGGGCATTAATATTTTATTGTTTGATTTAGACAATAAGTAGAGTTATTTGCGATTCAGTGAATAGTGCAGCTATGCAAGACATCGCGATTTTGTCTATCAACCTATTTTTGAAAAGTAATTACATCTAAAATATCATTTAAATTATTACATTGAGATAGTTATTATGGAAAGTGTACCAAAAAAATTTACTGGTTGTGAGATGGTCAGAGTTCCCTTACTTAAGAATATTTTTCTTTTTAGTTTTATTGGTTGGCAGATAATAATTTATAACTGCTTGTAAATAAATTAAATTGTGTATTTGTGTCTATTAAAAGTCTATATCGCATAAGATGTAAACAAACATAAGTAAAAGCTTTAAAATATTGTATTAAACAGGACAAATGTTCTTTCTTTGTTACTTATATCCGTAACATTATAGAATCACTATCATCTGTATATAAGGTATCACTTTGTGCTCAAATGAATGAGGCTGACCCAAAGGTATTATACACCTATTTCCTAAATAATAGCGTACGGATATAAGTGTAAAGGTGGGTGTACTATCAACCGCATCACAAATTACTCTGCATGAGTCTCTATGCTGTGGTGTTAGTGATGATTTTTGAATAAATTTTAGTAGGTTAATGTGCTGTAGGCCTACAACTTACATCATGTAGACCACTCATGAATCCGTTTTGAGTCCATTTATTCTACTTAATATGGCATTTATATTTATGCTGAATTGGAAAATAATTGATAATTTTTCGTTTTATGGTTACCACCGATAAAAACTATACTTACCCATAACATAAATCTCGATCTTACTTTAAGGCTAACTTGATTTCTGCCCATATTTATTTATTTATTTATGTTGTTATCACATACATGGTAATGGTAGCAAAAAGCGTTAGCGATTGCGTTATAGAATTCGTCATAGCATTTTATTCATTTATATTCTCATTTATAATTTTAGAAAATAGATTTACAGGATTAGTCATTTGCAGGGTCTATTTGATAGAAGTCTGTGTGTAGGCCGTACATGGAGGTCGAGCGGCCGCAGCATTGTGCGGACGAGCCGCGGGCGCGCTTACAATGCCACGTTGTGACATTTTCGCTAATGGTTCCAGGGTAGGCACAATAAAACGACAATACGACGGGAGATAAGGTGGCAAGTGAAAATTTCACAACGAGATTAATTTAATTCCACTGTTCCTACGCGATATGACTAGACGGGCTCGGAGGTTGAGAATATCGCGAGTTCTTGGTTTAATGCATCCTTTATATTGTTTTACTTTATTTTTTTTTTATTGATTTATCTAATAAAAGTTGATGCGATTTTCGTATATGCCTTATTTAGACGCTTGAGAAATTTATAAGGTATAAAGAGTTATAAATAAATAGTCCATTATATAGTGTAATTTTAGATTGAGCTCCAATTTTGTATGCAAATGTAAATCGGATGAAAGGATATTTTGGAATGGGATCTCATGTTGATGTTCGGATATTGCGTTATCAAACAACGCAGTATCATCTAGTTTAGAATTCGATTGTTTTAGTAATTTATCAAGTACGACATGAAGTCTGATTCTAGATAATAGCGCAAGAACTTATGCAAAATAAACTTTAAAATGTAAGTATTTGACATTTAACAGGAGATTTATAAAATCTGTTACAAAAATTCAAAAATTTTAGATTCATGGACATACATTTTTAACACTAGTTCATAAAGATTCAGCATAACATACAATACGTGTAGAGAGTGATTGCTATATACAAATACGGGATAAACTCCCTGGGGATTCAGCCAATCCATCCATAACCTTTCCAGCCAGAGACACGCATGTTATACGAAGCGTTTTGACATTTTGACCTACGGGCCGTTTTTCAATGAGGAGCTCGAGCTCCGCTTTCGGCTTGAAAGGGTTATCCATGATACTCTACCTACGCTTTTATATTTTTATCATCGCTGAATGAATTGCTTTAAATGTGACTACAAAAGATCCATTTGAAAATGTCTCTTTGGACTTGTGGCGAGCGTTTTTCGTTATATACGTGGAGTATCCGATTCAAAGTTGGTTTTGTTTGTTTTGAATATTTATTCGGTTTGAACCTTATCGCGATATTAGAAAATTTATTATTTTTAAGTTTTAGGATGTAGTAGGTATTTATCATAAAATAAAATTTAAAAATTTTGTTTTTAATTTCATAAGCGACTAAATATTCAACTTGTTACTAACTTTTAGTGCTTAAAAAGTTTAATATTTTTAAAGAGTTAAGTGTAAAATAAAAATCTGCTAGTTTATAATTTTGTGTGAAAAGTTCCTAGTAAAAACCTTTTAGGCCAGCAAAAATAATAAATATAATATTTAAATAGTTATCTTATATTAATTTTATTTTTACAATATCACTATTATACTGACATTCTAGGTCTTACCCACACGTGCGACATGTCACTAAAACACGAGACGCAAACGTTTATTTACAGTGTAAACAGCGTGTTCGGTGTCATGAGATCCGTATTTACTGCATTGTGAAAGCTTGCACTCTGCGAAATGAGACCGAATGCAAAACAAAATCGCTCTGGACCGGTTGGACGCTGCAAAGGCGACTGACACTGTGAAATCCGACTATCAACGAAATTAGACTGCCCGGCTATGATTGTTTCCAATATAACTTGGCTGTTGAACGGAACGTATTTTAGGACCGTATATAACAAACTATTCGACTTAGTTGAACATATGACATCAGAAATAAAATGTAAAAATAAATTATTATATAAATTAATATGACAATATCATTCTATTAAGCATGATTATGAATCTATGCTTAATAATCTTAGGAAGCTTATAATATTACATGGCCGTTTTTATGGACAAATTGTAACAACTTATTCGACTTGGTTATGTCATAGCATAAAATAAGTACATCTTAGAAATAATTAAGTAGACTAACAGGATTTTGGGTATTTTCAAATACCTTTTAATGTATTTAGCTTACAATATTTCTAATCAATGTCTAATTTGTGGATTAATGCTTCCTGTGCGCAGTATATAAATTAATTAATTGCATAATTTTTTGTAATGAGTAAAATTCCGATTTAAAATAAAAAACGTATTTATTCTGACAAAATATGATTATAAAAAAAAATGTCATAGAGTATACTTTAAATATTTTAGCTTATGAGATGGATACTTTCATCTCAGTTGGATAGAATTTGTCAAAAAAGATTATTTTCTTATACTTCACAGGTAATAAATTTTAATATCTGAGTAAGTTTTGCAAATTTTAAATCACTAGCAGATTTTTAAAGTTCAGTTAGTGTAAGGTAATGTCTTACCAACAAAATTAACTTGAAGAACAGCCAGCACCAAAAGACGTGCAAGGGGTTCGCAGGCCCGCGCGTGCGCAGGCGCCGCCATGTTGGCCGCCTCAGCGCGTCACCGTCCTGTGCCATCTGCCATCGCTTTTCATCCTTCTTGATCTTCTCATTTTGATTATTGTATACTTTTGCGCTTTTCGGATTAACCTGTAACAAAAGTTAAGTTATATGTATATACTTATAAATATGAAAGTGTGTTTGTTTATTCTGTCCTTCAGGTCAAAACTGAGCAACAGAATAGTATGATTTTTATGTGGAGATAGTTGAAGGGCAGGAGAGTGACGCAGCCTGCGTCACTCTCCTGCCCTACTGTTTCGGTTTTTTTTTCACTTATTCCCCCAAATTTAACGCGATTGATCCCGCGGGCAAAACCGTTATATAAATGACAAAGTTTATAAAATTATTATACTTTGTTATTTTTGTGCCTGTCGATGTTATATGATACTTGAAAGACAGGCTTATTAGCTAATATACCTTCTCTTAATATCTTATCTTAAATCTTTGAAAAATAGGTACCTAAATCATAAATTTTAAGACTATAATGATAAAATTCATAAATAGGAACAATAAATTCTAGCAGTATCTTTCTCGTACGATATCCGGAGAATGGTAAAAATATTCGTATTTTTATTCACATGCCGTTTGCGAGAGTAGAGAAACATTCGAACGTTATCTAAAATATGAGTGGATGTGAAGTTACGTGCGGTCGGTTCTAAAGAATTTGATATCAAAGATTCTCCGCTGAGGTGGGTATAAGTACTTATAAACACAAAGCGCGTCACTGCTTTCCTACTATTGAATTCAATAGAGTATAGTATTATTTCTTTGGTTTTAACATTCTATTATATCTTTGTATTGTAATTAGATATTTTTCCGTGAATTGTTTTTATTTAATAACTTAGCAGACAAACTGGCATGTTACTCAACTGGAGGCAAGTCGTCACAAAAAAAAAAATGACACAATGAAAAATGATGACTTTTACAATCCACTTAAGAAGAAAAACATTATTATCTTGTTGTTGTTTCCGTGCCACTTCTCATTAGTTGGGGTCAGCTCTCGTGTTGATGCGCCAGGTAGAAGTAATAACATTTGGAAGAATGACAGGCACTAACATTTGAATTAACTTAGCAAAACTATGTTCATTATAAAATTTTTATCCGCAAACTAGTTTGTACCTTGTGCTCTGTTAAGGAAAGGATATAATAAAGAGTTTAATGTTAGTATGCATCTAAGCATGGAGTCCATGATATAGGATGTGACTTATGCAGTAATGTATTCGTTTAACGTGCACGCCGCGCTTCAAAATAAGTACTTTTGCATATAAACTGGTGTTAAGATTATTCCGGTAGTGTGTGAGTATGGAAAGAAAATAAAGGGTGTTGTATTTTTATACTAAGGATATAGTACCACGTTGTACTTTATTACGGGGTATACAAAGCCTTCTAAATGACTTCTACAACCTACATATTTTATGTGGTACATTTTACAGATAAAATGGCGACATGTTAAATATGGATTACTAATAGATTTGTAATATTTCGAAGATTTTAACTTAAATATAATAAATTTGCACTATATGTGAGAAGATATACTTAGTAAATATTTATCTATTATTATGTCCATACAATTTCTTCACTCAATTATGGAAAATTTCTGTGCCAAATTTTATAAAGATGGTTTACGTGAAATTCTTAGAAAGTAAAGAATAATTTTAGATCTTACTAAAAAAGCTATCTCTAAAACGCCTAAACCGTTTATGGTACAGACACTAATTAGATAGCTACAGTTCATTAATAGAGGCACTACTCCAACATATTACTTGCAAAAGCTTTTAAAGGCGCAGACACATCCGTTTATAGGCCCAAATGAAAATTGATATTTGTTACCATTCCACAGAAGAGGAAGGTGGTATAATCGATACTGTAAGTAAATATAGTTTTGTACAAATTACATTCAACGTTAGAATATGTACATCGTGACCATTTATTGTTTTCAGAAGTCGAGACACTGAAATTAATACACAGTTTTTTGTTAATGGTCACATTGAATTTGTCCCAAAGACAGAAAAAATAAAGGAAAATGATACTTACATACAATAAATGTTATTATGCTTCCATAGTTTGAATTAGTATTGAAGTAAGTTTGAGACCTGTGCTACGAAATTCTAACTCAAAAACATTATTCTAGCATAACACAACAAAACGATATGGCCAATTAAAAAAATATAAACATTATTTTTCATCTTGACCCGACCAGCGGTGATGGGTTCTGAATCCCTGATGAGTCGAACGTATATAGGCATGATGACCATTTCACCAAGGAAATTGTGAAAACATCAAGGCAAGATATTCAGTACTTTCATTACTACTCGTAAGTTAAACCCCAAACCTAAAGGTTAGTTTTTTTAGTAAAGTGTACGACAAAAATGTACTAGTTTTGGCATAGTTTAAACTCGCTTCTTACGCTTAATAAAAATTGTACACTTGTAGTACATATTTTATCTCCAGTACGAGTATAAACCATATTTAGTCAGTTCCAAAACAAAAGTTTACATTCCAGGCCGACGCTTCCGCTTAACATAAATGCAATGGCTAGTTTCACTGTAAATTAAGGCCAACAAAACTCTGTTTTTCCTTTGCCAAATAATGTATGTTGAATTACACCTTCCAACTATAAAGCTTACAATTATGCAGCGAACCATAGCGAATTATTTCAATTTGCAAGGAGCGGAATAGTTTGTAGCGAAGTTTTTGGGTTGTCTCGCTTGACTTGTTTTTGTAGAGGATAAGTCGATCGACCTACTTCATTGTGAAATAAGTGTACTTATTAAAATTCCTTAAGTCGATGTGTGAAGTTAATGAAAATCTATTTAAGTTTCTTTTTATCGAACCGATATAAAATCTCCAAAAATATCACTAATCAGTAGATTATTCAAATAATTCATAAACATTTAATATGATGAAGAGTTTGTGCCAAATTCAGTCAATCAATTTCAACCCAAGAATTATAGGCTAAAGCCTAATAAAAACTATACTTAAGTCTAAAATATTTTTCTGATTGCATAATAAATCAAAACGTATATTCAGTCATTAAATGAATCAGCACTTTAATCAGACGATTGTCAGTGCTGACAATATACTCAAATTAATGAATACTCACGAGCTGAAAACATTTTCCTGCATACAAAATATAAATTATGCAGAATATAATGTTTTGACTTGTTATATTGTATTCAAAAAATTTAGAAGTTTGTTGTGAGCTGATTATACGCGTGGCTTTCCCAACTTTAAACATACATATATTTGTATCTCAATAAGAAATTTATGGTATCTTTTTATCATTCTTACTGTAACATTCTAAATCATATTGTAGTATAAACTTATTTAATTAGTAATATGTGGCAAGCGGTGTCTAGGGCATAATTTTCTATAAGTTAACATAAGATTAAATTTAAGTGCTATGTAGTGTGCGTACCTCAATAAACAGTAAAAAGAGATAGTCTGTAGGGTATGTAAAGAAAATTCGTTGAAAAATGATATAAGTTGTTATTCTTATTGTAGAATTATACATCTAACGGACATAGACATTTTTACTTTTGCAACAAAATAATCATTTGTATATAAATATTAACTTATTATTCTTGTATATAAATTATAACTAATGTTTTGTATATAAATAATAACTTATTAGTCTTTTCTATAGAAAATGCGACGTATTTTTGCCAAAAAGAAATATGATAATGCGACATTAAATAAAATATCAATTTTTAACTTTAATGTAATTACGATAAGCAGGAAAAACCAAGTAAATAAACTCTGTACTATTTTTATTTATGATTTCACTTCCGACATATTGGCATTGAGTTCATTTGTAGGACCAATTATAAACTGTGTAATCAGACCGCCAACTGACGGTATTCCTGATTTTGCTGCAATCAAGTGATTAGTATATAAGCAGGTATTTCATTAGGATAATTCTGTCTACACGATTATCACTAAGTATTTAGATTAGACTAATGAGTAAAGGTAGTTTCATGTGGTAATATTTGTTTCTAAAAGATAAGATGTAGAAGGGAACATAGGATGCAACTACGTGGATACTATTAGAATCGTTAGGCACAAAGTTCTATATCATCTAAGTGCTTACATCGCGAAAGTCAAAAATTGCAAATTTCCGGTAGAGCAAAAAACCGTGTCATTTTATTTATTAAGAGCATAAATTATGTATTTTTATTGACAGTATATAAAAACCAATCAGAATCAAAATATTTTAACCAGTCTTTAGATCGTTTTTCCCTCTATCGAATGACATGCAAAACTCGAAATTATATTTTTTGACTTCTGCGGAATTAGAACTTAAGCGACGATATGTAATTTTTTTTAAATTACCAAATTGATTACTGGCATTCACTTTTTAAATTATTCTAAGAATGTCGAATATACATCGGTTTTAATAATTAAAATAGATTACACTTAAAGGTAAAACTTAATTCCCAATTTAAATTTAATTTCGTTCTTATAACTACATCCGTTTGTCTTTTCTTATCAGATACTAAAAATCCGATCCTGCCTTTCTGTTCCTAACCAAAGCATACCTAAGCATACATTACATACCTTACTCGTGTCATCGTCGGGTCATCCTGTAATTAATGCGGATGCGGACACAGCGCTCCTAATGAATGGCTGCCGTAACGCGGTTTTACGTCACGTAAAAACCGACCCGTCATACTACCGTATTGCCTGGTGATAAAACTGATAAAAATTTAATTTACCATCAAAGAAGATACATTTCTTTGCTATAAATAGGAGGCTATGGATAAAATAATATACTTACTCATATGTTTCATCTTTAAACGGATACAAGTGCAGTATTACGTTTTTGTCTCTTACACGGTAGACAGAGCTAAGAGTCGGGAAACTGGAAGGTCATACATTGCGTGCTCCACCATAGACTTCATCTTCGCTTTCCATCAGGTGAGATTGAGGTCAAACGCACTCAAGTCTCTATTAAAAAAAATAAAAAATACTTTGCAAAATGGTGGGTTTATTGAGACTCAGGAATAGTGACGGGTTGCTAACTAATCATCTATGAGAATTCGTGTTTCTAGATCTTTCTTTTGATTGATTTTTACATTCTGCGTAGGGAGAGTAGCAGCTGTCGCATCCTACCTTTTTCTTTCGCTTCCAGAACAACATGGAAGTAAATCATAGTCAACCAAATGTATTCCCTGTAGCATTCTCGATAGTAACGCATCAGAGACCGGGATTCACTATATTCTATAGTAGATTTAGGAGAGGTTAATGGTTTTAAGCAGGCCGACTACCATTTCGCCTTCATTACGCAGGAAAACGAAAGCCAACCGTAAGATAGGTTCATATAAATGACAGTGTAGATCGCGCCTCAGCTATATATACCTTAAATAAACATGAAATAAATATTTAAAGAGGGCTCCCATACGACAAACGTAATATTTTTGTTGTTTTTTTTTAAAAAATGTACAGAACCCTTAATGCGCGAGTCCGATTCGCACTTGGTCGGTTTTATTAATTATGGCCTGACCGGGGATCGAACCCGATCGACCGATTTGTGCTATTTAAAATTCTTACTTACTAGCGACCCTCCCCGGCTTCGTATGGGTTTAAAAACCTTTCTTGTGAATCACCCTATCTACTAGGTAAAGAAAACTGCATCAAAAGTCGTTTCATTGTTTTAAAAATCTACATACATACATACAGATATTTTATAATATGTAGTGATTATATGCCATATGGTACTTTTAACCATTGCATCGTCGAAGTAGTCAAAAATTAACAGACAGAAAATATTTTTAAATTTTCTTTTAAGATGATAAAAACCTTTTTTTTTTCTAATCTTTTAGTAGGCTTTTGTATTTACATGTTAGCCCCATTGTAACAAAATTAATTATGCACCTTATACCTAATGAATAAATCTATATTTGTGTGACTACCATGTGAATTGGTCTTTACTCATACAGTATTCTAGATGTCAAAATGATAGGTACATATTGGCGGGCTATCGATTTTGACGGGCAGTGACTGAAGCCGAACATTTATTTTCGGCGAATCAACTTTATAGGCACAGCTTTTTATTTTTAAAGTGGCGTTGGCGTTTCTCGTGTTTGATTGAATGTATAATGCATTAAAAAGAGTGTTCAATTTGAATCTAACTAAACTTTTCTAAATTCATGAAATAAAACTTTTTGTTAAATTAAAATTGCTTATTTGATTCATTCGTTAATACTTAAGTGAATATGTTATGTTGAAAAATATATATTGAGCTAATTAGTAAGGCTTAATATATTTCTTTTCTGAATAAAATAAAAGCGTAAACACAATATTATCTATAACCGAAAATCGTAATTTCAATAAATCCGAAAAAAAAAACATCTGCTTTTTGTCGATGTCTTTAGTTAGATCAGGACATAAATCTGAATATTATTGCTACTAATTTATGAACAATAATTTTATTTTTCTCTTATTTGCCTAAAATCCATACTAATATTATAAATGGGAAAGTGTTTGTTTGTTTGTCCGTCTTTCACGTCAAAACGGAGCAAAGGATTAGTGTGAATTTTTATGTGGGCTGAAGAGTGACAGAGGCTACTTACCCCCAAACCTAAAAATTGACGCGAGCAGAGCGTCGATCTAGTTCAAGATAAATTCTAAAAATGGTTATTGTGTCTATATTCAGCATAACTTTTCTGTTATGTACTTTAAATTTAATAAAAAATCAATTTTATTCCTCCAAGATAACTATTTAACTAAAGTCAAAATTAACCCGATCAGGAAACGTTAAAAAACAATTACATTTACCGCGATTAAGGTGATTTTTATTCGTCAGTCTTATCTTAATAGTGTGAAGAACAAAGTGGTTCTGTAGTCACGAGCGAGTCTATGTTTCCTGAATAGTGAGTTATTTAAAGACGGCAACCGCTGATATCTACCGAGGCATCCATTACTTCAGCGGGGTACGAACGCTCCATAAATTATTAGGAGTAATACTTATACTTTGATTTATATTAAGCTGTAAATTTTCGATTCTGTTATCACTATTAGTCGGTTTGACAGCACTAGCGTGATATAATAGAAATAATAGGAGAAGTAAGTTGTGGCGCTATACAAATTTTTAAATATTTTTATGCGCCTGCGCTAAAACAAAAAATAATGGTAGATATTGTAAAAATAATATGGTTTCTGATTTATATAAATATATATCTCAGCAGAGTATACAATTTTTGCACTATTTTTATATATTCTTTTTCAAGAAATAGTAATAATATTTATATAAGTATATATTTAATGTTAGCTAATTTTGAGGACCTAAATGACAGAGTGTTTCATAAATTTATTACTCATAAAATAAATAAAAAAATGTAATAAAAAAAAACATTTTTTTTTATGTATAATAATGATTGTAAAGATAATAAGCTCTGTCATGTAAGACAAAGGCCATGAGATATTCTTAGGAGTGATATTCAATAGACATATCTTTGAGTAACAAAAACGAAATTCTGAAACAACTAATTTGAAAAACAATACCGTAGCGTCTGTTTGAAAAAAAAACAAAGGGTGAATCTTTATACCTACATTTCATTTTCAATATCAATTACTATAATAAATGAAAATAATTCGCAAATACGGCAGAGCGAGAGAGTAATAAAAAGCCCGCAGCATTTTATCAAAGCTCTCAAATTTTTTGGTACACAGAAATTCATACAGAAAATGAATAGAATATTAAATTATGTTGGTCCGCATTTTGTAAAACTGACGAAGCTTCTTGTTAAGCTTTCAAGAAGCTTTTAAGTTAATGAACAACTTAAAAATATGTATTGACTCTTACGTACAATCTGACCTAGATATTAATATTACAGAAAAAATGGAAACATAATTACCTTATTTTATTGATTTAAAAAAAATCTTAAATGATAAAAAACATCTTGATAAAATAGTATGTTTATAAGGCGTAAACAAATAAATATATAGAGATAAATTACACAGATTACGTTAACCCCAAAATAAGTAGCTCGCGACTTGTGTAATGGGATACTAATACAATGATACTGTATTTGATAATAAATATATATTATATATAGACAGACATCCAAGACCCAGGCAAAAAAAAAAAATGGTCAATTTCCATCATGACCGGAAATCGAACCCGGGACCTCCTGAGTTGCAGTCAGGTACGTTAACCGTTACACCATGAAGGTCGTCAGTTTAGGACTTCACGGTCAAGTCTACTATAAAAAAAATACATACATACATACAAATTCATTAAGGAAAATAATAGTTTGAGACGAAGCAAACATATTGTTTTGGATGAACTAAGATTTTTTTTCTGGGGTAACACTACACAGTGTTACCCCAGAAAGAGTCAAATAAAGTATAAACCAAAAACTTTTTCATATCTTTTCCACCTAAGATTTACCCACTTATTAAAAAGATATATTTATATTTATTTACTATCTTATAGCCGCAAAATCGTCCGCGCGTAGTTACTATTGTCAATTTCTCGGATTCTAAGCAAAGTTTCAAGACAAAATCAAGCTATGTATTAATTTAGACTTTCTTTCTATAATACAACTGTGAACACCGAATTAAAATTCAATAATAGCTTTTGCGTGATGTGTGTACAAACATACATATAAACAGACAGACATACAAAATTATATCATTGACATACAAAAATTAAAAACAAATTATTTTGACCTTTAAAGTCCTAAAAAGCCTCGCATATATTTTTTTCCTTAATATCTCTCATGTACAGACATAGCTTGGTTACAGTTTTATTATATGTATAGATTTCAGATAATTACAAATCCATAGATAAAGTTACTGTATCTTATTTATGGTCCTTAAATAAAATAAATGTATCATAATATAATTTACATGTAATAGATTAATTTAACAATTACAAACATTAATTACCGTGTGTTATAAACAACCGCGTAATAACCTATGGACCATTAAATGAATGCTGATCAGCCACCGTAATTTGTTTTCAAAATAAATTTAATGAATCATGACTTACATATAAATGAATCTTTCTAGAGTTTTCATTCAGTAAAAAGTTAAGGATGAAACATTTTTGAAATTCACAATCTTGAGTAACTATTACACCTTTTATCAATTTTAATGATCCAATAGCTTTTTGTTTATTAGAATTTTATTTATAATAAAACTTAAAAAATTTATAGGATACAATTAAATAAATTTAATTAACAATGGGATAACAATGTTTTTTAAAAATATTATACTTAAAATGTAGTTGATTTTCGCTTATGCGAAGTGATGAAGATTTAAAAATGAAACGATGTTGCAAAAAGACTATTTGTTTTGTTTTTAGCAGACGTTAATTAACTGAGAAATTCTAACTAACATAGGTGTAAAAATATACACCTATGTTTTCATATAGATTACTTATCTACACTTATATCTTACAGGTTAGACAGAGCCAAGAGTCGCGAGATTCGAAGGCCACGCTTAGCAAATATTTTTATTGGTGCAATGGAGATTCAGAAATAGTGACAGGTGTATATACAACATGTGGCTAAAAAATGAACGTACGTACGTAACTCAACAAATGAACGTACATATAGACAAATAAATATACAGGGATAAATCACACAAATGAGTTAGCCCCAAACTAAGTTCGACACTTGTATTATGGGATACTAACTCAACGATACTCTATTTTATTATAAATACTTATATAGATAAACGTCCAAGACCCAGGCCAATCAGAAAAAGGTTATTTTCTATCATAACTTGACCGGGAATCGAACCCGGGACCACGTGAGTATCGGTCAAGTACGTTAACCGTTACACCACGGAGGTCGTCGTATATCGTTCTTGTGTTCGTGATACTTAAAATTATGTTTATAAATTAGTTACCTTTAGTTAGTTTACCTAGTTGGACAGTCAGGAACTTATTATATACATACATATATCAACCAGGCATCAGGTCCATCTGCCCCAGACTGCACATACATATAATATCAGACTACAGGGGTACAGGTGCATAGTAGCATCCAAATCTGGTCGGATTATATCAGATTTATTTATGGCCAGCATTTTGTTTCGCTAGTCATTAAAATTATTTAATAGTATTCAAAATAATAATTTATTATACAATTTATATTCATTCATATTTTTTGTATTTATCTGGTCTAAGTATATTCAATATAAGTTTTATGAGAAGGTTAAGCAAGTTTTATAATAAATTATGAGTTACATTTTCTTAATTCAATTACATAATCATAAAATAATTTATAACAAACACAAAAAATAAAACTGTCTTTGTTAAAATTCTATGATTGTGCAAACTTTTAAAATATAAAAAGAATTACACAAGGAATATTAAAAATCTTGGAAAACTTATACACTTATACTTAAAAAAAAATCATACTTTTGTATGCCAGATCCAATAAAATAGGGTTACCATTTACGGCATTGTTTGACCTTTTATTCAAATTTTTGTGAATATTTTAACACTGACTCGTCTCTACTCAGACTTGAGGCAGTAAAAGTTATTAGACGTGACGGGACCCAAAAACTATCCAAATAGTTGAAACTCTCTATGACATTTCATATATTAAACTCTGGTAATTTATGAATCATAGCTAGATGATTGCTTTTCTTCATATATACTAGAAATATTATTTTTAAAGTTGACAATTCTAAACAGCGTTCCAACTATTCTGATCAATTATTATTTAAATAATTTTTAAATACACTTAAATGAATAAGTCAAGCTGAATCGGAAAATTTTTTAAAATTGTCTTTCGAAAGGTCCTGTACCTTGCTTTTAATAAAAAAAATATTTTCCATTAACTAATCTGAGGAATATTTTGAAATAAAAAAATAAAAATGTAAAAGCTAGACAAAATGTTCATACATATCAATTTCAAGAATATTATTATCTCAATAACTCTATTACTACTTAGTTTTTGTTGACATTTCTATAATTTAAAGAATGTAAAAAAATATATTAGTATGTAATTCTTGTGGAGGAAGCGTTTGTAAATTTTTTAGAATACAAATAATTTATTTGGATGCTTACGATTATAATATATATTATAAACTTTAGATAATATTAACAGATATTCTATGAAAAAAAAAATGCTAGTTATGTAGTAATGGAGTTCTGTTTATCATAAGCTAATATTTTCTTTTATAATAATAATACTCCAGTATAATTGTATACCTGTGTTCTGAACAAAACATTTTATAAGTAATTAAACGACCTAATCGTAATAGATGGAATTGAATTTATGTGTGTTAATATAATCTTTTACCACGTGCATTTTAATCGTACTTATCTCCTTAAATTATACCAGTACTGAATTGCAAACGACGAATTAAAGATTTTAATACATACATTTCATACTCGTTAATTTGACGTTCCTACATATTATATTTTCATTTCAATTTTTGAGGCCAGACTTAGCAATAGGTACTTACCGTAATTATAATCACATACGATCATCTGAACTTTATTATCATGTTATAACGCTTAGTTTTAATATACTAATTGCTTCACTGTCTCCACAGAGCACTCAACAAGTTTATCACTCAGCATTCCGCGTAATCGTCTATTTACTTAGCTAGCTTCACTTCGCAACTGGTATTAATTCCGCAAAGTCAAACGCGAGTTGTTATTTGCGTTTAGCAACACAAACTCAACTCGTGATAACGTATAGAAAAGTTGTATGATGTCGAAATACAGTCCTTCGCTGAGTCTCAGTTAGCACTGAGTTCGTCCCGCGAGCCGAGCGACTAGCGCGATCCATGCGCGGATCACAGCGAAGGAGGAGTCTTCAGACCACGCCTACCAAGGAGCTACACATTTCTTTTTCAATATGTGTAATTCAATTTCGCTTATGTCTTCGCTGGGAAAGTTGATGCCCCTTTGTCGTTCAACACGATGTTTTTATGTAAACTGTAATGTAGTTCGTGAACCGAGGCGGCCCGCGATGCTTTGCTCCTTGTGATTTTCCCTTCTCTTTTTGTTGTCAATTTCACGTGCTGTTGCTTTTTTATATTCAGTGGAATAATATAAGGAGTTGGCGTAACTTTTCAAAGTTCCCACGACTGGAATATTAGTTTGGATACTTTAATTTTGTTTAACGAGTCATTGTTTTAAAATACAGAGGCGTGAAAGGTTGACTTTGTCTTTTATAAATTTAATTTCCGAAATGTAATTATCACCAAATGTACACCTAGCTTTTTGTGAATAAAATATTGTATTTAGTTACCTAAATTTACTTTAATTTATTACTATACACTTTTACTGCCTTAAAATAAATTTTAATTTACTTATAGTTTAGTTCAGTATACATAAACTGTTTGTTTTTGAGATGGTTTTAGTTGCTAAATATCATAGTTAATGTTTATTAATCATAGTTATTAGATCATATTATATGGTGTGCGCCTTGAAACCAGTCGTAATCTTTGTAATAACTTGTTATAAACTGCTTTTTACTGCATTACCATTTTTCTGTTATTGATGGACGGTTCTCTCAGAAACATATTTAAAATTGAAAATAGAGGATCACATACTGTTTTTAACTTATAACCATCTTTTAACATTATAACATTTTTTCTTCAACCAATAGGTTGTCTCTATAGAAATGCACAAACTGGTCTGAGGATACCTGATATTGATATGTAAGTCAATATCAGATATCATTTTGATTTCTTTTTTCAACTATTCTTTTCTCCACAAGCACACATTTGGGAAGATGCCGACTTGTTTTTTTTTATCTTAATTTTAATCGAAGTTTAACTGGCATACAGCACGTCAGTCTACTCTGGTTGTGGCTTTATAACACAGAGAGCTATTTAAATCATTAAAATATGTATTTCTATATAAATCCATAATGCAATCAAAAAGACATAGCAACGCTACGGCGTCGCTCGCCTGGCGAAGGAATTCAGTAAATTATAACAGTAAATTTAGCGGCAGTTTCATTTGCCTTACAAAGTGAATTATGTGTCGGTGTCTTAGTTCTGTCACCACGTAAGTTACTACGGTTCAAAATTAATACAGTGCCATAAGCCAGTGTTAATACCCCTGCGCCCTCAGACTCCTATTTACCGTATCAAATTTTAACAAATTGTACACTGTATATTACACCGTAAACAGTTACCCTAAATATGATATTACTTTGACTACGTACTGGGCGCATAGGTCGTTTTTGTCAAAATTCAATCATTATTAAGTGTACACCTATTTGTTTGGTGTCGCATGTAACAAGATCCTAATGACGACTGACATCAATTCTATAAATTAGATACATGTACCGATTTGCGGGTTCTGACAGTAAACAATAGACCTTGGGACATTGTTGTAGCGCGAACAATATTTTAAGAGGAATAAGTTCTACGTCCAATATTAAAATGAATTGAGGGAAAATAAATGAATGAATTTTAAACAAAAGCTTTACGTTGGACTGCGTGCACTCACATACCACTGACTACGACTTTCGACATAGTTGGCGTAGCACATCGCATTGTAACTCGTAGCAGTCTACGAGAAAACTGTGATGTTTTACATTTTTTTAACCATAAATACAAGTCAACAATCTTTAAATATAAATAAATAAATATATAGGGACATATCACACAAATTGAGTTAGCCCCAAACTAAGTTCGAGACTTGTATTACTTATGGGATACTAACTCAACGATACTATAGTGTATAATAAATACATATAGATAAA
>JADGIL010022520.1:426-11090 GCA_020352625.1 Cactoblastis cactorum | reverse complement strand
ATTGACTGAATAATATCAATATGAAAGTTTTAAAGTCTGTTTTGAAACAGTTTTTAATGCAATGAAAAGTTACAAAATAATATGTCAGTAATCCATACATATAATAAAACTGTAGAAGAGCGAAATTTGTACATTGGATATTTTTTTGAAAATTCTTTGTGGAATATACTTAGTTATCGATACAGTTAACGAATTTGCAGTTTTGGAAATTTTTGTCTGTCTGTCTGTCTGTCTGAACGCGCATCACGCAAAATCCACTGGACCGATTTACTTGAAATTTGGTGTGCGGGTACCTCACATGCCGGGGTAACATCTTAGATATATTTTATCCCGGTAAATTGTCAGGTTCCCGTAGGATTATCAAAAAACCTAACTAATGAACCGGTTCAATAGTTCAAAATCCACTGCACCAATTAATTTACTTGAAATTTAAACTGTAAGTGCCTTATATGCCGGGATAACGTCTTAAATACATTTTATCCTGGTATATTGTCAAGTTCCCATAGGATAATCAAAAACTCACTACTGAACAGATTTACTTAAAATTTTATTTTTAAGTATACCGGGTTAATGTCTCAGATATATTTCATCCCGGTAAATTGTCAGGTTTCCGTAGGATAATAAAAAAAAAACTAACTACTTATTCCTTCATTCGCGTTTTCACTCTTTGCGGATAAAAAAAATGCAACCCGATTTCTATATTCGCGGATCTAACCGGTACATACATACATACATATTAATAAAAATGTTATCAATAGGTATCTAACCGAATACCCTTTGCAAACGCGTCGTCAAATTGACTAAAAAAAAGTAAAATAGATCTTATTACAACTACTTATGGGCCTTTGTCACAAGCTGCCTACTCTGCGGTCGGAATTTAGAGAATAAGAAAACAAACAATATGAAAGCAACCTTATTTAC
Source organism: Cactoblastis cactorum (assembly GCA_020352625.1). Classification (NCBI taxonomy): domain Eukaryota; kingdom Metazoa; phylum Arthropoda; class Insecta; order Lepidoptera; family Pyralidae; genus Cactoblastis; species Cactoblastis cactorum. The sequence goes on along the minus strand of JADGIL010022520.1, from coordinate 10,169 downwards.
TAAATAAATAAAGAATATTTTTGAATGCTGCCACATATTAGACGTCTTAATTGAAGGATTTTAAAAACTGCAAAGCATTAAAAATTACGTAATTCTTTATACTATTGTTTAAGGCTGAAAATAGTAATTCATCAATTTATTTTTTATTTATTTGTTCTTTATTTTGTCACCTAGGAAAGTATATAATCCCATGTAATAAATTACCATCCCATATTCACGGGTCCTATACCAGGACCCTGAGACAACTTACTTGACATTTTGTACTTCTTTTAAAAGTTATAAGTATATCATCTTAATTTAGAAGTTAGTAACAAATGATCATATTCTTGAGGATTGGGATAAGTAGGAAAGTACGAAGTAGTGCTCATTTCCCACGAAAAGCAGACGTGATGTTTTCAAAAGACTTACATTTAGAAATTAAAAATAAATTTCCTCATTGAAATGAAACAAATTTAACGGATTCTATCGCGGTTTAATCCGTTAAATTTGTTTCATTTCAATGTCTAATATTCGCGTTAACTTAAGAAATAAATTTCCTCATTAATGTGGCTTAATAATTACAATTTTTTTTTATATGATTATCAAGATTTTTTATTTCAAATCTGACCAGTCTTTGGAGATGTCCTTTCAATCTAATTAAGCTGATAGAAGAAATATTGTTTAGGTGAAAAACTTTTCTCAAAAAAGAATTTGACTTTTTCAAATCACACGCAAACGAAGTTGCGGGCACAGCTAGTATACTAATAATAGTAATTTTATGTGGAGATAGTTGAAGTGGTGGAAAGTAACAGGCTTCTTTTGATCTTCTATTCCCCCACCCCCTGAATTTAACGTAAGCGAAGCCGCGGGCAAAAGCTAGTATTAGTAATAAACTTGGAAATAGATTTATTATTCGTAACGCGACATCGTAATGCGGTGGTCCTTAACGTCTAAGTTTAAATCTATTCTATCCCCTTTTTCTCATTCCCACTTTTTCCCACACCCGTTTAGAAAACATCTCACACATCATCTCGCTCATCCATCTTATCATTCAGAAACATCACACTATTATACACACAAAAATTACTAGATAGAATTGGATTTGAAAATAATACATCCAGTTTATCGTATTGTAGAAGATCTATCTTAAAATATAGCGTTTGATCTTGGTACGCCACTTAGAACCCGAGATATTAACAATAGTATTTACGAGCAGACGATGTCACAGGCATAAAATAGTTAAACATAACTTCTTTCATACTCCTATTTCTCACTAGGCATGGATAAATGGTCTAAAATGGACAAACTCATCTAAAGCTTGCACTGAGGTCCTCAATTAGGTATAATAATTACTTTGCTATATATAGATATAATGAATGATGAACTCTTTGAATAGCAATAAAAAAACATTATTCATAATTGTATTAACATAGAATACTAGCACATAGTCATCCCAATAAAGCAGTCAAGATTGTTATTTTTTATGCTGTTTATAATTTATGTACTATAATTTGCAATGCAAGTACATTATTCAAAACTTGTAAAACTATAACATACTCGTACGTGTTGATGAGCTAGGTAGCACAGTAGTAAAGTCCCTGTCTTTGAACATAGGTGTCTCAGGTTTGATCTGAGTCGGGAAAGATGAAAAATTATCCTGACTTGTATATTTAACTATATATGATTATCATACAGGCGTATGAAATCGTTTTAAAACAGACAGGATAACTGGTCTGTATTATTGGTGTCTCAGATTGAAAAAAAATTGTTTGTACCTGTTTCAATGTCAGCAAATTTGAATTTGGCCAATTCTTCTGTTGCCGCGTCTTCAAAATCCTGCGCTGTGATTTTGCTGACACTTTCCACATCTATGTCTACCAATTCATTTTTCAGAAGTTCCGCTTGTATTCTTAAAACATTAAAAGATATATATGTATACACTCATAGCCACATATGATATCAGAGAGACTAGTGGAGAATTAACTATTTATTCAAGATAACAAAATCATACTTGTAGCTACTACAATTAGTGGTGTAGAGCATGCAGACCTATGTCCTAAAGTAACATTATAAATATAAAATATAGTATTGAGTGAGTTATCCCATAATACTAGTTGTGATCTTAGTATATCAGTTCCTATAATAGAAAATATATTTTTTTAAAGTTTATACTTACTTATCATTTTCATGCCTCAATTCATGATCTGATTTAAAACTGTTCTCCACTTCAATTTTATACAGCATTTCTTTATATCTCTTTTGAATATCATTTAATGGAGGTGTAACCAAAGGCACCCTCTCAACGCACACTCCTGTCACAATGTCCCATGAAGGTTTGGCACAGAACCCTGTAATTTAAATTAATAAAGCATAAACTATTTAGAAATATATGAACTCTATTTAATTTAATTTTATAGGGAATTTTATTCTTTTATTTTATTCTTATTCATGTAGTATGTTGTAAGTTTAGTAGACTGATTTTGATTACGGCAGAGGTACATATATGGGTTAGAGGTGTAAACAATACATTATTTTAATTATGGGCCAGAGAACAGCTTTAGCGTACATATGGCCGTTTATTTTTATATAATTAGCTACATTTTAGAAAATAATAATTAAATAGGAAGATTTACCTCGAACCAAAAAACGTTGACAGAACTTAAGTTCTGGCTTAAGCAAATGTTTAAACAGCATTTCTACCAATTATAATTTTCTATCTGATAAATGTGAGAGTGAAAATAAGGTAAAATTAATTTATTTGTTTATAATAACCTCTGAAACATTTATTAAATTACTAATTTTTGACTAATTTATCGATTTGACTTTGAAATATAGACTTGACGTTTCATAATAAAGGTGACATTGATTTTATCACATTTTTTTCAAGCTACTATCTATTATATTAAAGGAATTGTCGATACTAGGATATTTTTTTAACTGTATGTACAACTAACTTACTAAAATTATGTAAACAAAAGAGATATATAGACCTAACACTTTTCATTAAGATTTCTAATTAAAATTAAAGGAGCTGTGGTACGACGGCCATAGCCAGAAGAACGGGAGTATAAGAGGAAAAGGCATGGTTAAAGAGTTTATTACCTTTCTAGTGATTACGGTCGATTGTGAGATCTGCGCAATCTAGATTTTTGACTAAATTCTTAAAATCTGTATAATACCACTGATATAATACACATTCCATTTTATTGTAAAATATATCCTACTTCCATGAATTTGACGGCACGCACGGCACACAACAATGTTAGATGTCAATGTCAGTTTTGTTACAAAATATTCTTTCGACTTTTGACATTTTGGTTTTAGAATAGTTGGCCTGGGAAATTAAGTATTATATGGATAATTTCTTGATTTGATTAGTATTTAGTGAGAGAATATAAATTACTTTATGGAGTCTAATGAGTCAAAGAAGAATTGTGCTGTGATTTTTATTTTTTGATGGCCTTTTTTTATCTTATGATTTTCGGCTTATTATCGTGCCGATAAATGGCTATGATATGATAATGAATGGCAAAATAGCCAACTGTGCTTGAATTTTGCGGCTGTTAGACTTGCTATATCTAATTGTATTCGGAATGGATGTTGAAACGGTTGGCGATCGAGGACCTACCTTGGATAGACCGCCAGGTCTTGGTCTGAAAGTGATTCTTAATCATGAATACCCTTTGCAAAGTAAGCAAAGCATCAAATTAAGAGCAAACCAAGTAATTGACATGGTGCCCTTATCAACAAGGTAAATAAATACTTTATTGGAGTACTTATTTTAAGACAAAGCCTTATACCAACCAACAAAGTCCCTAAATAATATTATCTCCAATTACAGGTTGTTCAAGGCAAAAAAAAATAATTAAAATATAAATATTTTATAAATATTAAAAATGTTAGCTAAAACATGTAATTTTTAACTTATAAAAAAGTTTATCTATACTTTTATTTGCACCTACAAGTGTATTTTCTCATGTGTTAATTGTGTTTACATTTTTTTTTACTTTAAGGTATTTTAAATATTATATAGCTAAAAAGCTGCAGAAAAAGAAGCCAATAATGGACTATGTCAACATGATTTCAGCTCAAAGAATGTATGGTGAGAATTTTTTTTTATATCTTATTAAAAAATAAATATTTTGCACATGTCAAATGCATAAAAAAGAAGACATGTACTTTGTGGCAATTAATGGCTATTTGAGGTGCATAAAATTATGTAATACAAGCTTTTGCCTGCGGCTTCACTCGCATAGTATTTGGCCTGCCATTTAGTACTATTTAAGACAAACAATTCTACAGTACATCATCTTTTTGTAACTCCAATGGTTTAGGCAGCTTATGCTAAGACAGAGAGCAGATTTTCCTCTATTTACTTGACATTTTATCATTATATAAAATAATTAGAATTTATAGCCTATATGTTATTCTGGTAACCATTATTACTTTAAAGTTTCATCCAAATCTGTCCAGTAGAGTTTTCGTGAAAGATTATACAAATTTTTGCATTTATAATATTAGTAGGATAACCATGTATTGTGCAGTGTGAAGTGAAAGGATCCATAGCATATAACAGTATCCTAGTGTAAGTTGGACTTGTTGACAGAGGATAGTTAATTACAGATACTTATGAAAATTGGCAAAATTTATTCAGTTGATTATACCTTAATTATTAAACCTAATTAAAAAATATATAAAGTAATCAATATTTTTTCTTAAAAAGTTATATACTTTATACAATTCTTATATAACAGAATGGTTATTCAACTGACTTTTTTTATTTTCAGGCTGTCCAATAGGAGGCATTGGTGGAGGTACAATTGGCAGAGGATTTAAAGGGGAATTCTGTCGATTCCAACTATTCCCTGGCATCTATGAGTATGTGACCATTCCAGAATGCCAGTTCATCGTTAATATCAGAAATGCTGCAAAGGAAACTATTTTTCAGTCTGTTTTGTCCACATATGAGTAAGTATCATTTATAGATATAAAAAATAAAAGTGGTAATTTATGTATTATATTTTAAACTTTTGGGTGAACTACTGAGTCAAGGCAGAAATAAGCAAATTTCAGAATAATGATGCTGTTAGTATTCTGTGTAATATGTCCTACTGAGATCTGTTATCTGCATTACAAGACCTAATGCATTGTCATTTACTTATATCTACTAGTACATACTTAATAATTTGATTTATTCCATTCTCATACCAACATTGTACTATTGGTAGGTACTTGATTCAACTGACATTTATTATATATTCCAAATGGATACTATTGTTATTTTAAGATTGTTAACTCTTTGGAATTTGATCCGTTTTCTTATAATGACATCTTTAAGAAAAATTATGTGCATTGCTAGATAGTTACATTATTTTATTATTATTTCAGCAAACCGAAAAAAGCCCCAGCATCTTGGGAATGGAACCTGAATCCTGCTGACTGTGAATATACAGCCCTATATCCGAGAGCGTGGACTACTTATGACCTTTCTAAATATGGGATCAAACTTGTTTGTCGGCAAATATCTCCTGTGATACCACATAATTATAAGGTACTAGACGACCAATGCCTACTTTGTTGGACGTTAAAATATAACTTATTGCATTCCTGAATAGTGTAGCTTTCTGATTGTGAAAGAATTTTCATAATTGGTTCAGTATTTCCGAAGATTAGCCCTTACAAACAAACAAACAAAGTTACAAACTTTACCCTTTTATAATATTAGTATAATTGATAAAAATAATTTGTATTTCTTTTCAAGGCAAGAGTGTCAAGGCAAGAATGGAATCAAGCAATGTCTATTCATTGCTTGATTCCATTTGTATCACCTTAGACTTCATTGTTACTTGATGGGTATCAAGACAATCAAAAACAATAACTTTTGTAAGGGAATAGCATAAAATAATTAGTGAAAATATTAAAAATTTACATCTAGTTGGGCTTAATAACACAGTTATACCAAGTTTAATCTTAAATTGGTTTAACAATTCTGTAAGGATATAGACTAATACATACATAGATTGAGAAATCAGATTAAAGTAAGAATAAATGGAAGAAATATAGGAAAGGAGAATGGCTTCTTCTCTACATGCAAATTGTAAAATTCAATCAAAGAATAGGTAACTAGGAGAAGATTCTTATAATGGGAAATGGACTAGCAACCTGTCATACTGTTGACGATAAAGACGTAATACTGTATCTTCTAAAAGATAAAAAATCTTATTATTTAGTGATTCAATAATCTATGTTCTGTAAAACATAGGTTTGTTAGTAATCACTTATTTATTTTTAGATTTATGTAGATGATAACAATGCTGTTTGACTGATACTGAAATTGATAAGTTGAACACATGGCATGACATGGCTATTTAAATTTAGCTTTATCACAGCGCCAGCCAGGTGTGAAAGAAAGATAAAGAGCATTTAAGACATTTAGGTATACTCAAAGACGTTAAAAAAAGAGGACAGCACACACCAAAACACGAAAGTTAAGCGCCTTTTTTCTATGCGCGTATGTACGTTGTCCTTCAGCTTTCAAACTCGTAATGCCAGATTTCGGCTTACTTGTAGTGCAAGTATGTCCTTGGGTCCCAAAAAAGCAGCTTTATAAAGACCCGCGAATGTTCTTTCATGATTCTGCCAGTCTGTTTTGAAAGTTCTTTAAAATAGATATGTATATCGAGGCCATTTCGGTCATCCAGGCACATAAAATGTAAATCTTAATTCCAGGATAGCAGTTTACCGTGTGCAGTATTTGTATTTTCGGCGCAAAACGTCAGCAATGAACACAGAGATGTGTCCATTACGTTCACATGGACCGAAGTTCTACCGGCGCCTAATAAGAAAAAATCTATAGGTAAGTTGATAAAATACATTTTTTCATTACAACTTACAAAAAAATAAATGTGGAAATATTCTGAAATCTTTTCCTAGAAGGTAGTCGAATGATCGCAGCTAGCCGGCTTCCCTCCCAACATAGAATAATTTTAAAAAAGATGTCTAGGGTGTATTTGGTTAGACAGTTTCATTTGGTGACCTTTCTGGATTTGGTACCTATTATCTGTCAGCTAAGTAATGTTAATTAAGTAGCACAGTCTTTAAAGTATATAAGTAAGATAAAAGAACAATTATTACATTTGATTTTTTTAAGATTTGTACAATAACAAAAGTGTTTGTTTATATTATTATAGCTAAAATAGAATTAGAAAGGTATACGGAAGATTACACATGCGGGGTGTCACTGGAGCAGATAATTTCTGACACGCCCTGCACGTTTACCATAGCCAAAAAGAAGGATGAGAATGAAACTATACACGAGGGCTATTGTCTATGGAGTTCATCAAAGACTTCCTCATATTTATGGGAGTGTTTGAAGGCGAAAGGCAAACTGGAACCGGACCCTAGTTTGACTCCGCCCCCGCCTAGTATGCATGAGAAGGAAAAAAGTGAATCGGAGAAGAAGGAAAAACAAAATAAAGTGTATAAATGTAAGTGTCAAAAAAGAGCAATCAATTAAAATGATTATTGAGTTAGTATCTGATAATAAATAATAATAAATATGTATATAAGACAAATCACACAAATTAAGTTAGCCCAAGTCTCGAACTTACTTTGGAACTTAATAATCTGTATGTTTGTTTCACCAATAATTGAGCGTAGCTTTCAAGTCTTTCAACTGTTGGATCTCTATCTCTACCCAAAGACGGCTGTCCACAGAAATTTTTTTAAAAATTGGACTGTCAAAATGTTGTGACTTTCGTAAAATGGACTTATATGCAGTAAATCTTGTTTATTTGACTCTCAATGTGTGTACGACATACATACATATCTTTAAAAAAATGATTTATTTTCAGGCGATTCTATGGGTCTTTCAAGTGTGATATCATTGGAACCAGGAGTTGTAGGATCGACTGACTTTTGCCTTACATGGGACATGCCTGTGATTAAATATAAGAAAGAAAAAAAAGTACACAAAAGGTGATATAATTTTATTTATTTGTAATATAGAATATAGAGGGTAGCTACGCTCTGCTTACGTGTAGATAAATCTTTTGCGAACACAAAGGCTGATAACAATTTTAAAAATAGAACTACCTTTATTCGTTTTTTTTAGGTGGGGTGTTCCTGGGAAGGTGTTCTATTTTTTAAATTATAAGATGATTTGATTATTTGAAGAGATTTAATAAGAAATTGTTAATGTGGAAGAATTTAAGGGAGGTTTTAGATCAGCCGTGGGACACAAACGGCAAAAAAATTAAAATTAACTCGATAGTAAAACTGTTATTAGTATCTTTCTACCTATAGAATACATTTATCTTTATGTGCCGTCGCTATTTAATTTTGAAAAAAATCTAAATATTTATTAATAATTATTATCGTTTTAACAATTTCTTAAATTGAAGACATTACTTTTGCAGGTATTATACGAAGTATTTCGGTAGCGATGGAATCGCCGGTGCCAGCATAGCTGCGTACGCGCTTAGGAGTTATAAAAATTGGGAGAAACAGCTTGCAGAGTGGCAAGACCCAATATTCACTAATAGGTTAGTACATGTTCACACTAATTATATGTACATAGCGTCTTTGTACTTTACGAGGTAAACAGAGCCAAGTGTCTTCAGAAGTATTATCAGATTGCTAGACCAAAAGTACACAAGGTACATTCAGCCATGAGCTTTTAGTCTAATTGTACAGATGCTACTTTGACCATCATAGTCATGTGTTAATGTTAATATTGTAAAACTATCCGACCCGTGCCCACTTCGTTGGACGTTAAAATATAGCCTATAGCACTCCTGAATAGTGTAGCTTTCTGATTGTGAAAGAATTTCAAATTTTCGGTTCAGAATTTCCAAAGTTTAGCCCTTATAACGTACAAACAAACAATTTTTACCTCTTTATAAGTATAGATAAAACTGTTTTGTAGTGATCGACGTGAAGTGATTGTGATAACGAGTGTATAAATAGAGATCTTATGTAGAAGGATAGTAGTTTTTTTTTTCACCACCGCCACCCATAGGAGGTCGGAGAAGTTGGGCCTCCGGCTATCCCACTCACCGGACGAAGCACCATTCAGGCGTCGGTCTTCTGCGGGAGTGTGGTACTTCCCCGGACGAGCCGGCCCATTCATGCTGCACACCACTACAAATAGTGGCTCTATACCACTACAGATAGTAGTAGTAAGACTATGATGTCTAAAGTAGAATCTGTCCAATGTTGATTAAACGGCCATGATATATTTAGTCTACATTGGTCAGTTCATAATCAATAAATCACACTAATCCGTTGCTCTGTGTTGACATGAAAGACGCTTTACACATATAATACATACTGTATTATATGTGTAAAGGGTCACTTTTACATATATAATATTATTATTTATTACACATACATAAAACATTGTGTCATTTGTTTCAGCAATATACCAGACTGGTTAAAAAGTGCCTTAATGAACGAGCTTTACTTTATAGCTGATGGCGGTACAATCTGGCTTGACGGCCATGAAGAGTACCCGGAGGATGATCCCAGGCAAGTAATTTATTTATTTATAGTTTGACAGCCTTACATCGGAACCTTCAAGAAAAGAGCGTATAAATGTCCAAAGGCCGACAACGTTGTGACCCTCCGGGTGTTGCAGGTGTCTATTGGTGGCGGTGATTACTTAACATCACGTGACCCGCCTGCTCGTTTGCCTCCCTCTGACATAAAAAAAGACTACCAGAACTTCGGAAAGAACAATGACAAGAAGAAACGCAGAAAGAAAG